>JAHWXV010858180.1:0-10070 GCA_024586415.1 Phrixothrix hirtus
TATATATATATATATATATATATATATATATATATATATATATATGTATGCAAGTTATTATATTGTGAAAACAAATTACGCAGATAGACGGTAATCCTTTTTACAGTCGATGAATAGATTTATTTTAAACATTCGTAATATTTTAAGTTATAATATTTTAAAACAAATGAATTAACTTACACTTGTTATATCTCAGTCTCTATTGTCTTTTATAAAGGTTTCACGTTTCAAAACAACCAGTATATGTTGACCTAAATTTTATTATTATTTATGTAAAGTATTGACTAAGATTTATTTGTATTTTATAAATGTTTTGTATCTCTATATTCGATATACCATTTGTTGAAAATATATAATTGTTTCTTGATTTTACTAGAAAATAATAAAGGTATCCGGGTACCATAAACTCTCCGGTAAACGGAAATCTGAAGTCACCGAATGTTTTTTTTGAGTGACAGTTGTAATTATAAGATTTGCACAAGTAGTAGGTAAAAAATATGTGGTTCCTTCAACTTTTCATAGCTATGTCACACTTGAAAATTAATTAAATTGAAATTTGTGAACGGTTTTAGATAATAATGTAGATAGAACTATAAAGTAATTAATTAGATGCCGATTGCTGGCATCAGCAACCCAGCGGTTGACATGTTTACTTTCTAGTCCAAAGGACGCGGATTTAAATCTGACTAATATTGATAATTTTCCAGCGAACAGAAAATTTATACGATATCTGTCTTCTGGAAGGAGAAAGTGATATTGTGGAGCACGCGTCAATGTGATAAAAGTACTTAAAGTTCAGCTGAATTATAGTAGACATAGAAAAATTACCATAATAGTTGAAACTGCGATAGCAAAAGCAATTTCGGTGGTCCGATGTCGTAGCAACAAGAAAACAAATAAAAGAACAGGAACGGTTGTTTTTAAATAAATAAATGATTTAAAATCTTTCCTTTAAAGTGTTTAAAAAAGGATCAACTTCAAGCTTAACTATGCAACTTAGAAATTAAAATATTAAGTAATTTTGATAATATTCAATAATATCCGCCTCGACTAACGAGTGCTGCGCAATACCAGTTCGTTCAACACAACGTTGGATAGGAATCATGTTCTTATTCTGTTGCCACTTTTCATGTGGAGATAAAAACAAGAAAAAAAATATAAAGAAAGCAGAAGGTGAAATACAGGCACAAGTCTATTTTAAATGTAACCTAAAGAACAGCAGTACGTCTAGCAATAGACAAACGATTGTTCTGTACTTAGATGATGTTATAAACTTAACGCTAAGGTTAAAAAATAAATTGTTAAACAAGCAACATGCCAATTAAGGCAATAAAACAATAAAATTAAGGAAACGAACGATCTATGTTTATTTTAAGCACGAGACAATAAATCTTAGCACTGCATAATAATACTTAAGATTTAACATTAGCTATGTAATGTAATATGAAAGTTGCAAAAATAAATTAGAATAAATTATTAAAGTTACAGTAAAAGGGAGGTAAACAAGGTTATAAATTATTTATGTTCAAAGTAAAGATAATTAAATACTCCAATGAACAATAAATTAACAGAGATAATAAGTTCGTGGAATTTACGTCAAGGTAAAAATATAATTTAGTAAAGTTGAACATTCAATTGCAGAAAGCAATCACATACTATATGTGTTAAACTGATATGAATACCGGTTCTTAAATTTTAACCTTTCAAAAATTGAAACGAATAAAGGCCATAGCCGGGAAAGCATACAAAACTTGTCCTCGCGAATATCGCCTCAAATTTTTCCCATGAGTTGCTATTGATATCACAAATGTTTACCAAATTTCAGAAACGTATCTACAGTTAGTATCTAGTAAAACAAAAATATGTTTTTCGAAATAAATTGCTTTGTCAAAAACGGAACTATAGATTTTTATAAAAAAATGTGTTATAGAAACATGGATCATGAATTTAGAATAAAATCAGTATTTCAATATTTTTGTAGCGATACAGTGAAATGACATATTTTGTGTAACATCGAAATATTGGTCTACTATACAGGATGTTTGGCGACTCGACTGACAAACTTATACAATATTCCAGGGGTCAATAATAAATATCAATCGGAAAGTTTCTTTTTAATAAGTATATCTTGATAAATTGAAAATTTGACTTATTTACTGTCGTAGTAAATAATGCGTTATTAACTTAAGCCAATGTCTCATTTTACTAGTGCAGAATATGCCGATATGATTTTCTTTTGTAATGGAGGTGGGCGTGTTTTTTGATGTTTGAAAGATATAGGATCTTGTCCACATCGTGCAGAAATAAACGGAAGTAAGTATCATCAACAAACTGATGGCCTTTTTAATTTAGTTGAACGAAGTATTCGTATAGTAGCTCAAACTGGAAATTCTCAAACCAACATGTGGAGAAAATTCTTCATCATGATGGGCTTTATCCCTGGCATTTAGAAACAGTCCAACACTGACTTCCTGAAGCTTTAAAAAATCAGGTACAATATCGTGTGACTCAGTGCAAAATAACTTACTGATAGGACTCCATTTGCAAGAAGTGGTATTAACATACGCAATTCTCACACTTGGGCGCATTAAAATCCAGTCAACATGTAGTACGGATTTTGTGGGCCTCATTTTATTGATAGATCTCCTAGGGCATAAAATGTGATTCGTTTTTTGGATGAAGAATTTCCGGATTGTAATTCTTTGGGCGTTCTAACAAGTTGGGAGGCAAGAAATAGTGTTTCTTAATGAAAATTTTCCAGAAAGGTCTTATTCGTTGGCTTAATTTAGCGCCTCTAAATTTTTTTCTTAGGAAGCTGCCCAAATCACGTGTGACTAGCAATGGTAAACCAAATATCCGGGAAGATTTAACTACTAGAATAATTGAAATCGCGTATTCTCTTCGAAATGAATTGGTAGAAATTAACTGGCAACATTATATGGTTCGAAGGATAGCCGTATGTTTAGAAAACGATGTTTCACTTCGAACATTTGTTTTAAATTTGTTTTTAATTTAATTAATTGTTGCTGTAGTGTTAACAAACAACGTTGTTGTTGAGATGTTAAATAATTCGTTTATAATAGTCAATTTATCAAAAATCAACTTTCCAATTGTTTATTATTGATTTTTACAGTTTGCTTCGATATCTGCTAAACAAAGAAGAACTGACCTACAGTTTATATGACATTTTTTTATCAGTATAGCCCCTAGAATACATGGTATAAGTTTATCAATCGAATCGCGAAACACCCTGTATATAATATTTTCAATCTGTTGATTTGGCGGAATACACTTAAAAAATTGTTTTATCAGCCTAGAAAATGTAAAAAATGTAAATCAATGAAAAATTTTTATTTGGATTTTATAAAATTCAAAATGACGAAGGAAACTTCCACAAAACTCTTCTATAAATAGAACAATGCTCGAATTTTTGTAATTCGCGCAGTTTTATAGAAGTTTCCTTTATCATTTTGAATTTTATATAATATCTAAATAATGATTCTTTATTGATTTTCATTTTGTACGTCGTTTAGGTAGATACTACATTTTTTGACATGTTAATTTTTATAATTATGTTTCACCAAATCAACGCCTGTGAAGTTAGCACCCTGTACTCAATAGTTCTGATAAGAGTTCTGACATATCTTAACTTTGGATCTAAGTACCATGTAGTTTTTAAAAAGAGTTCTGGCCATTTACTATAAAAAAAATTGTGTTTAAAATTTGGGGTATTAACATCGCACTGCACCCCAACATTCAAATGCAATAGTTCCAAGATAAGTAACCTGTATAATTACTTATAATAAGGAGTATTTTAGACTTCTTTAGAGAGTTCTGATGTTCATAACAAAAAAATTTTAAAATTAATTCCTATTGTTCAAAAAGTGAAACATTGAAAATTCCTCTATAGTCAATAAAAAAAAGTTACATGAACTTTTAATCTTCCAAAAATCCGACCATGTCCTAAAAAATGGAAGTTCCGGTAGTTCTGAATCTAAATCGATGAGAGATCTTTTGTTACAAAATTTGCAATTTTCTTGTAGTCAACAGAAAAAAGTTATATTAAGAAAAAATTTGACAATCCGCAAAAAGTTGAAAATTGAAAGTTCTAGTAGTTCTGGTCGGAGTTCGGGATAGAGATCCACGAAATATATAACTATTTTACATGGATTTTTTCTATAAGGCCAACGAAAAAAGTTACTTGAACTTTTAATTTTGCAAAACTAGATGATATCCTAAAAAACTGAAAATTGAAAGTAGCCGTAGTTCCGGCTGGAGTTCTGTATCTAAAAAGACTTTTATTATTTTCAAATAAAATTGTTTTCTACGGTCAACGTAAGATATTAAACGCTGTCGATTTTACAAAAGAAAATAATTGAAAAATTCGTGGACGTAAGACTCGATCTAGAACATCCGTAAGAGCTATTAAAATTTTCAATTTTTTCAAATCAAAAATTCCAAATTCGAAATTCTTATCTCAGTTTCTTTCAATTCAATTTAGGATATCCTCCTGCAACTGATCTGTTGTTATAGTAGCGGGATGTTGTATAAATATTAATAAAAGTTTGATCGTCAAACAAAGTACGTTATGAATATCTTCCATGATAGTTGCGTCTTGCTGCGCGTGCGTTACCGTTGGCCATTCCGTAAACAAAGGGCAAATCTGCTATTTTGTTATTGGTGTATTCGACAATTTTAATCACAATTTTATAATAAACAATTGTTTTTGATCCAGAACTCTGATCAGAACTACTGGAACTTTCAATTCTTTGGGACATCGTCAGATTTTTGTAAAATGAAAAGTCTATGTAACTTTTTTTCTGATGATTTTGGGAGAAAATTTTGTTAGAACCATTTGAGTATCTAGTCGTTTTAGATCCAGAACTTCTGAAACTTTCTACTTTTGTGAATTTTGTGAAACTTTTACTTAATATAACTTTTTCTATCAACTTATAACAAAAAATTGCAACTTCCTTCGTTTTAGATACAGAACTCTAATCAAAACTACTGGAACTTTCAATTTTCAACTTTTTGTGGAATTTGTTAAACTTTTTCTTCATATAACTTTTTCCTATTGACTTTACGGAACAATTTTATACCAAAGAGTTGTAGATCTCGTCGTTTTAGATCCATAATTCTGATTAGAACTACTGGAACTTTCAAATTTTCAATTTCTTAGGACATCATCAGATTTTTACAAAACTAAAAGTTCAGGTCACTTATTTTCTGCTAACTTCATAGAAAAACTTCATATAAAACAGTTATAGACTCCGTCAATCTATATCCAAAACTCCGACCAAGTATACTGCGGACTTTGTCAAACTTTTACTTAATATACATTTTTTCTATTGACGTTACAGGAAAATTTTATAACAAACAATTGTGTATATCTCGTCGATTTAAATTCCGAACTCTGATCAGAACTACTGGAACTTTCAATTTTTCAATTTTTTAGGACATCGTCAGAATTTTGCAAAACTCAAAATTTATGTAACTTTCTTTCTGTTGACTTTATAGAAAAACTTCATGTGAAGCATTACAAATTGCTTTGATCTTTATCCAAAAATATTGGATTTTTCAATTTTCAGCTTTTTTCGGACTTTGTCAGACTTTTTCTTAATATAACTTTTTTCTGTTAACGTAACAGGAACATTTTAAAACAAAAAATTGTAGATATCATCGATTTAGGTTCAGAACTCTGACCAGAACTGCTGGAACTTTAATTTTTAGGACTTTGTCGGATTTTTGCAAAATTAAAAGTTCATGTATTGACTTTGGCGGACAATTTTATTAAAATCAGTTGATATCTCGTATTCTAGAACCATAATTCCGACCAGAACTATCGGAACTTTTAATTTTCAATTCTTTAGGATATCGTCAGTTTTTGTCAAAATTAAAAGCTCATGTAACTTTTTTTCTGTTAACTTCAGAGGAAAACGTTATTCGAAGCATTTATGTATTTTGTTGTTCTATACCCAGAACTCCCACTAAGACTAATAGAACTTCCAATTTTTTACTTGTTGAACGATAAAGTTTTTTTAATTTTTTTGTTATTCACTAGAACTTTCAAAAAAAGCATAAAATACTCTTTATTACAAGTAATTCTACAGGTTAATTATCTCAGAATTATTGTATTTGAATGTTGGAGTACAGTGCGATGTTAGAACCCCAAATTTTAAACACATTTTTTTTAGAGTAAAGGACCGGAACTCTTTTCAAAAACTAAAGAAAACTTCTGTTCTAAGTTAAAATGTCGGAACGCTTATCAGAACTATTAGGTACTATCATAGGGGTGCCAACTTCGCAAATGTACCAAAACAATCGTTTTGCAAAAATTATATGTAATAGATCCCGGCTATAGCATTTAAAATAATGTTTTTAATAATTAAAAAATCATTGAAATCACCCCCATCTCGTAACACAAAGTTTACATTAAATGACATTCAAATATTCCTAATTAAAATTAACAGCTAGAAAATGAATTAAAATAGAAATTAAAGTATTCATAGCAAATCTAAAAGTAAAAATGAATAATTTATTCGTTTAAAAAAATTAACGTGACAGGTATGTGCACGATAGGTTCAATTTTGTTTATATTATCTCAAAATCTATACTTCTTAATGAAAATGTGCAAGTATCAAATTTGATAATTTATAGTTGGAACTTGTATGCTCTTAATTCAATGCTTCCCATGAAAAATTAAAGTTTAGTAATAGTTTAAACAACATTTTGTGGAACAACGATTAGAAAGGTCTAAAAATGAGTATCATTTCAACCTGAAACAATCGCTAAAACATGCAAAATTTCTCAACGTCCCGAAATTATAATTTATCATCGTACAATAATTTCGATTTCTTCATTATTTTTTTCAGTTCTAGAATAGTATATTTGAAAATATTTCGATCTGGTATAATCATTTGAAACAAATCACAAATTTTAAGGAAACAAAAGCTTTACTTAAATGTAAATATACCCAAATTTACCTTTTTTACAGGTTGTCCTTTCATATTAAATTTAAAATTTTTTACACATGGCTACATGCCCGTTTACGTTTTTGTTTACATTTATTTACCGTGTGGAAATCCTTTTTCGCTTGTCTTACCCAGGAAGTGCTGAAAACCAGGCAAAAGGATTATTCTCTGAAAGCCGGCAATAAATTATGTTTTAGGTTATTTAGGCTATTGTTTACCGCAACGTACATCGCATTTAAAGGCAATTATGTCAGCGAACAATAGTTCTTTATTTAAAAATAATTAATACGTGTTTTTACATAGAAAATAGAAAAGGGTAAGGTTTACTACTTTATAACAACCAATCTTTCATTTCTTTGTCTACTTTCTAAAAATATTAAGTTCATAAACAGAGGATCACAAATGACATGTATTTATGTAAATATCCTCTTTATATGGACGTAGATGGACTACTTTGAATATCTCTAAAGGAAATGCGCTAAGCTTTCTTTTGTCAATGAACAAAAAACATCATATTTAACTTTCTTTGCAGGACTACTCTCATGGGATGTGAACAACTGTTACGTGGACCTGGAGAAAGAATTAGCTGTTATAACAGAACAAGCGCCAGAAGGGGAGGACGCCAGATATGGTAAGTTAGCAAAACTATTCATAGTAAAATAACATTAAATGAACACAAAGACTTCCAATTTACTTTTGTCTCTTATCTAAAACTTCCCAACTTTGAGAACAATGTACAATTTAAACAATGGTTCACTAACCACTGTACACGATATACAGTATCCATAAAAACTACCCTCAATATTTTATTTTCTTTTTCAGGAGAACGATTAATACAATTTGCGTCCGAAAATTTAGTTACCGAAATATTAATTCATCCGGCAATTAGTACTTTATCGCAATGCATGAAAAACTTACTCAGCAGTTTTACTCGTCATCGTCACATTGTCCATGCTGGATATACTTTCGCTTCAAATGGATCTTGGATTCTACAGGTAAATATTTTTTTACTACATTTTGTTTCATGCAACTTCAGGGCGTCCTTAAGACTGTGTTTCATATTCTGTAAAAAACAAATGATTTTTCAAACCTATTCATTGCGTTGATTATTTTACTATGTTTATCAGTAAAACTTAGGTTAAATGCTTTTTTCCAATACCTTGTAAATAAATTGTTTTTATCTCTAGGCCTAGATCAACAAAATTAGGAATGGACAAGCAAAACAAAATTTCGACAAACTTAGGCATTCCTTTTCTCGCTGCATAGTTCATTATTATCCTACAGTATTTTTCCACGACTAAAAACTTTTCTACTGAATTGTATCTTTGAAATTTATCTGTAAAAAAGAAACCAATTGATATCAATCTTTTTATGTTCCATTGCAGTTTTGTCTAAACAATCGTCTTTGAATATGCAATAAGCAGACTCCCGCAAAATGTGCATTTGGGAAAAGTGTTTTTAGTAAAATCACGATTCATTTGGGACCTTTTTTCATGCTTATGGCAGCTAACAAAATATCATTGTTAAAACCTTCAAATGCCTGAAATAAAAAATATATTTAATTTATAAATTATGACAACGCTTTTTATTAACGGATAGAAAATTGTCGATTTTTCTCTACATTTTCCATAATCTTTTCGTAATAGTTCTTTTCACAAACATGAGGAATAAACAGAAGTCGTGAAGCGAATTTAATCACCATTGTACTGTTTATACTACCTTAGTCCAATCTAATGTTGCCACCTGCCGAAATGAAGAGTTTGAAGTTAATCCTAAGCATTTCTTTACACGTTGTACGTCGAAAAGGTGCAGGCAATAGAGGCCTTTCAATTCTTTTGAGCAGTATTCCCGCCCACTTTTCAGCTTTTATTTTTGTAAAGGATGTGTAAATACAAGGCAAATATCTCTAGGCATAAAGTTTGTGCAAATAATTCTAACAACACATTAAAAAGCTACAACAAATTCGAAATCTTCCTGGTTTTCGTCGATCTTCTTGAAATCGCAATACATAATTTTTTTACGAACAGGTTTGTTGGGGAACAATTAGTGGTTTTACTTTTTTTCAAAAGTATATCTTTTATTTAATTAATTTAAGCATGAGTAGAATCCATCCTTGCTTGTAGTGGGTTTCTTATTTAATGTATAACAAAAATAATAAAAATGATAGTGTGCCCACAAATTTTAATGATAATGAATTGAGATCAAAATTTGATTTTTAGAAGATGAAAAATTTGCACTACATTAATTAATGTTTTGGCTATAAATAACAATTAGCCATCGACAGGTGCTAAAGCTATAAAAATAATTAAATGTTAGACTAAGAGAAATTATAATAAATTATAACTAAGCTTACCAAGTTTTTGTACGTATAAATGAATTGAACAAGAGAATTATTTCCAGGCAGAAAATTAACAAGTATTGAAGAAATAAATTGCGTGTTGAAGAAAGAAATTAATACATAAATAAATTAGTTAAACCTAAAAAAATTGATAGATCGTTAATGCATTATTTAAACGGTGGAGGTTACTTACATAAAAAACAATTCTATGAAATTAAATTATAATTATCAAATAACTTTTTGAAGGAATTACATTCTTATAATTTACACAATGTAAACTTTGGAAGATTTCCCCAATGAGGCAAAATCATAATTAAATAAAACTTTAAATTTGAAATAAAAAGTTAAGCAACTACATCTGCACGGTTTAAGTATGGTTTATAAAATGGACAATATTGGGTCTTTCGTCTAAATAATGTTATCATATAAAATTTTCAAACTAATCATTCTCAAGTCTTCTTTTTATCGTATTAACTAAAAATATACTTTGTAGCACAATAATGTGTAAGAGAGTAATATTCGAGGACTTGTGGATCTTGCTGAAATTTAACTTCTGCACAAGCATAATGCTTCACTTTACGTAAAATTAATACGCAAAATTTGAAGTTTGCAATATTCACCCACTAATCGAAAGTGAACGTACTAATTTCGACATAAATGCTAACAGTCAACTCAATGCTACTAACTTTTGAGAAGTACCAATTCCGTAGTGAATTTTACAAAATAAAAAATGATAAGTTTTGCAAAATTAACAGTTGACT
>JAHWXV010858204.1:0-15112 GCA_024586415.1 Phrixothrix hirtus
GCACATTAATTATCACCGACTTTTTCAGATATCGTCAATCACGTTTTAATGCCCGAAGAATACGCAAACGAGTCGTTTTTAAACATGGCGACTGTAACGTAGTTCAAGGAAATATAGCCAAAAGACGTCGAAAATATCTGCAAGATATCTTCACAACATTAGTAGATGCGCAATGGAGGTGGACACTGTTAGTTTTTTCCATGAACTTTTTGCTCTCCTGGCTAGGTTTTGCAATAGTATGGTGGCTGATTGCGTATACACATGGAGATCTCACACCAGAGCATTTAGTAAGTGTCTCGTCAGTAAGATTTTTAATTATCATTTACTCCATGCTAACAATTAGACGTAAATGTCTTTCTATTTTCAACAGCAAAAATTAGTATTTTCCAGAATTCGACTGAGACATGGACGCCGTGTGTAATGAATATAAACGGATTCACGTCGAGTTTTCTCTTCAGCGTCGAAACACAACACACCATAGGATTTGGGGGGAGAACAACTACTGAAGAATGCCCTGAAGCTATTTTTGTGATGTGCATTCAGAGTATAGCAGGAGTTATGATTCAAGCATTCATGGTTGGTGTTGTTTTCGCTAAACTGTCAAGACCAAAAAAAAGGACACAAACTTTGCTGTTTTCGCGAAATGCTGTTATATGTCATAGAGATGGGGTACCTTGCCTCATGTTTAGAGTTGGAGATATGAGGAAAAGTCACATTATTGAAGCACATATACGGTCACAGCTGATCAGACATAAAATTACTAAAGAAGGAGAAAACTTACCTTTTTATCAAACTGAATTGAAGGTGAGGCTCGATTAATCATGTAAAGAAAATGCAGTTTGTATAATTTTAGGTTGGCATCGATGGAGAAGAAGATAAAATTTTCTTCATTTGGCCAACAACGATTGTGCACAAAATTGATGAATCATCTCCTTTATACACTATGTCTGCTACAGATCTTCTCAGAGAAAGATTTGAAATTGTTGTTATTTTAGGTAAGTAAACACGTGATTGATATTGTAATACACATCTGTTGGTTTAATTTTTTAGAAGGAGTAATAGAATCGACAGGAATGACAACTCAAGCACGCTCGAGTTATCTTCCCTCAGAAATTTTATGGGGTCATCGGTTTCAACCTTTAGTTGCCTTTAAAAAGGAAACGGGAGAATATGAAGTTGACTATGCGCTATTCAACAATACCGTTGAGGTGGATACCCCATTGTGTAGTGCCAAACAGCTAGACCAACACCGAGCAGCGTTTAATCAAGGGGATGGTTTAGGTGAGACCTTGTTTTAAAGATATCTACCTTTCAAAATTTTAAAAATCAAAACATCTGAATTGGTATATACCTTTATTGTTTGTTCAAACCGACCAGTACCCTTGTTTAAACTTATTTAATTTTCCTTCATCGTTATTCCAGATTTAACGACACATTGTAGGCGATCAAGGTAAAAAATTTTCCAATTTTGAGTGCTGCCAGAATTAACTTCGGCGTGTTTTGCTGTGTTGTTTTCAAACTTTACTAATACTGTTACATTTCTGTAAATATCAAATCGTAATACTAAATATATGTTTCTTTCAGATCGTTTAACAACGCTATTTACAACAGCTCGCTCATGCTCCAGCAGCTTGTGTAGCCTCGATTCGTATTTCTTAGAAGAAATTGCGGATGTTGAAAATAACGTTCCAATAAATCCAATTCCAGTAACCAGCACCGCTCCTACTGACTTAATATTACATGTAAATGAACGAAGAAGACAATTGTCACTACCAGAAACTATAGGAGCATAACTTTAGTACTTAAATGTTGTGATACTGTGTAAATATTTTTAAAAATAATTTTCAAAGACAAAATGGGGGTTCCTTAAAATGAGATACTTAACCATTGTAATTCTGTGACAACGATTTCTCAAGTGCCAAGAACCCCTTTACTACGGTGTTTAAATAATTTTCTTCTTATTCACGGACACTTTACAAGTTGCGTTTAAGACTTAATTATTTCAATTTTGATCTCAACTATTGATATTAAAAGTTTGAGACATGAAAAAATTTAATGTACGGTGTATAAATTTTGAAACGCTACAATTATCTTCGATAAATTCCTATTTTCATCTATCCTCTCATCATGGAGAAACATTCTTTTGTATACATTTTATATAACTTTTTATCGATGCTAGTACATTTAGGATGTAACTAAACTACTGTCATTAATTTTAACCTATTATTCTGATGTATGCGATATTTCTGCGTGAAAACTAAAAATCAGTCTGCCACAATATAGATATTTGTTTAAAACTGTTGCGTGATGTGATGATCTAAAAAACCCTCCACCGTTCTGTGGAAGCTTCAGATTACATTTACACTGATTATAATCATAATTATGTTATGAAAAAGAATAACTTCCTCATATAACTTTATTGAAAAGTTATGATTTCTAAATTAAAACTCCAAATTTATACGCCTTTACTCACAATTAATGTATTTTAATAGGTCCATCTTTCGGTGGAAGCTTTGTTTTTCTTAAATGATGTAAAAGTTGGGTTGATATTTAACCGATAAAGAAAGTAAATCTCCCAATAAAATTTAGCGTTTAATTATTAAAATATTATTACAGTAGTAACTAACGTTTTCATAATTGATCCAGTTAAAAAAATATTTGGTTAATACATCATCAGGCTTAATATAGTTCAAATACATTCATCTTATATTTTAACTTTTAACTATTTCTTGGAAACTTTACATTTTAATTCGTTAATTAGAATGTTTTATTAAAACACGATTTTCGAAAATTAAAAATTAAAAAAAATAGTAACCAACATATATCGCACTGAGTATACACATATTATTTATTTAAGCCTGATAATGTATTAACCAAATATTTCTTTACGAAAACGTTAGCTGCTATATGAACTTTGACTAATTTAGGTTAATTTCTAAGATAACTTGAGTTCGTTGCGATGTTTCTTAGAAAAGGAGTCCCACGATATGCCAGTCCCAATTGATTTGTGCCCTTTATTAATCTTACTGCCATTTTAACATCAGCTAATATTAAAAATTGACGTATTAGATTATTACCAGTATCGCCAAACCATTTTTATTTTAGAACTTTGATGTTGGTTCACTTGTCCCCTTTTTTACGTTCTACCTAGCATTTAAATTAACGACAATAGTTTAGCAACATCCTGTATAGCCTAAATGTTATGTATACTTGACGTTGATCATTGTTATTCTTAAACACTGTTTGAGTTACATAAAACTCTTCATTATTACAATTACCTATCAAAATTTCTTCCAAACTAAAAATTTCGCAAACAATTAAATGTGTATGAAATACCTGCATTACGCGTCCGCTGAGAAGTTTTGCGGAATGTATCCGGTTTAATCTTGCCCAGAGGGTTATTCCCTTTCAACTTCTCATGGGACGCTTTAGATATAACTTCTGATTGAAATATTTGGCAAAGTTGCCTCACAATTACTTTTCAATTTATAAACCACATTTTTGAATTTATAATCAATTTATAAGGAGTTTTTAACAAAGAGTGCCAACGCTCTCACAGTTTCCATCGCTTGAGATGTGTTTTGAACGCTTTGAACTTTTGAATGTCCAATCATATGTCAGATTATTCGTGGCATGCTAATTTTAAGGTTTTAAAATATAAATAGTTTACGCTTCCGCTTGCTCTTCTTATCTAATGTACGCTTGATGTGTCCAAAATTATACTTTGCAGAAAGGAAATCTCCTCCGTAACATTGTTTTTTAACCAAGGCAATGTCTTATTTGCATTTATTACGCTATTCCCAACAAGAAAGGTCTTGAGCTAAATATTTTGGCATATTCGAAAGATTTTGATTTTATCGTCAATTGGTGCAGGAAAGTGAAGAGGCTATCCTTGGGCATTTCTAATTATTGAATGTTATGCTTAGGCAACTCTTACAAATAACAGCTAATTTGGAAGCATTGATAAGAATGAAACCGCTTCTGGCAGTTTTTCAAAGAAGAGTTTCGTTTGAGTAGGAGGTCCGAAAAAGTCAGCGTGCTTCTTATAATAGTTCAATAATACTAAAGAGTTGTTTAGTTTATTTGCTTTAATGGCTACTCAAGATATCCATTAAGTTTTCTTGTAAAAGAAGACCATGACGTAAACCTTTTATTATGTCGAAGAGACATTTGTTTTTATTGCTGCTTGGTGTCGAAAAGTAAAACTGCAATAAAAAGGCAGTTATCATTGACTAACCCCGAACAACATAGTCTAACACAACGGCCACTGCAGGTATCGGCATAACTTGTTCGAAAGAAAGACCATGAATATAACCTTTTGGAATTTCGAAGGGATTTTGATTATATCACCGTGTCGGGTGGCATGGGAAAACGGAAAAAGGTAATTTTTGACCTTTTGAATATTAATCTACACATAGTTTAGCTTAATGGCGATTGAAGATATCCGCCTAATCTATTTTGAAAGAATTGGCATGGGGGCTAACTTTTTTGAACGCCTGGTAGAAATTCGTCAAAAAGTTTAAATGTCACTTTTCGGCGGGAGAATTTTCTTGTTCTTCCTATTTAAATACTTGCACCATGGAATCCTTTTTCTTAAATGTTCAAGCAATTGGCTCAGGTTGACTTTTTCTCAGAACGAGACGCTGTCACTGCGTTGTCATCACTAGTTAGGCACTATCGTTTCTCTATGTCAGTGTTATTGTTGTAGTTATTTTATAATTGCATAATATTAAAAATAAAAATCATTACCAAACTTTTAATGTACCTACATTTAATACATCAACGATTCTACCGATTCCATTTTCTTCGTGGTTTACATTGCTTCTATATAATTTTTCCAAAAGTTACGAAGTATGTAGATTTCTGTAAGAAAAATCTTGGACACGTGTGCAATTCACCTCTACTAAACCTTTTCTTATTGATAAGTTGAAGAAGTCTCATCCCGTTCTTGTTCAAAACACACGCATGTATTCTAGTTGCCCCTAAGTCAGCACCTGAAAACTTGGTTTTACTAAACAGTGACTTACTTTGTATAAAATTCATTAAAAGTGAGAAAAGGCACAAAAATTCCAAAAAAAAAATTAAATTTTTCGTGTCCACTGAGATGGTAAATACTGACAAAACAATTTTGTTTAGATGTTGGTGTATTGATGTAAAGTTTTTTGGACAGTTCAGGATTTTTGCCCTTCTAAAAGTTTTTTGAAAAGTAATATTCAAGTGTACTGGTTGTGAGAAACTTTTTGGACTTTTTAGTTGCCCCCTGAATTTCTAACTGAGAAATCTGTTTACCCCAATGGTTGCCATAAAATATTACGTATGGCGAATTTTATTGATATTCCCAAAAAAATATGTTTTTTGTTTAGAAGAACTAGCCAAATCGAATTGGCTGTTCCAAAGTTTTTTGAGCCCTTTTTGATTGTTTCAAAATTTTAGTAGCATTTCCATAAAAGAGATTCTGCATGATTCCTCACGAAGGTCATTAGCATAAACAAGGAAAATCATTTTTTGCTACAGTTGATTTGTGATAATTATAGCGTCTTTATTTTTATTCTAATGGACGAAGATGACTTGTTCAAAAGAGATAGCATTTTCAACTTTTCGTTCGTCAACGAATTTTTCAAGACGTGATAACGACTAGTATTCCGATCAGTCTTCAAATACTTTTTGATCTATTAGGTTAATAAACCTTAGCTTCTGCACATGGTGTTACCTCAAAATATGTGTTATCGATTGCCAGAAAAACCGTTGCTTTGAAATTATTTATAGTTTTTCCCTTCGACATTATTTGAAAAGTTAGATGAATTTAATTCTCAACAATTCTAAGGACGAGTTTTAGACATAACTTTTGACATTTAAACTTCTCTAGCATGATCTTTGTTAAACCTCGATATCTACTTTGCACGTTCATAAGGTTTCACCGTAACTTTGTGGTTAAGATAAAATAAGGCGTTCATATTATATTACTCCTATCCATCCAATCAATATAACGACATCGATTTCGTTGATTTTAATTTCTTTTTGGTTCGAACCAATGATCTTAGAGTTTCAAAACATATTGGTACATTTCACATAGCAACGTAGGCATATTAAATTTGGACATTCAAAAGGTTGATTTAAAAACATGAATCACTTCAAACTTTGGTATTGGCATATGCCTAGTAGGCCATAAACAATTTTGACCGAATCAAACTAACCTATCCGAGAACCTTTGTATTTAACAGATCAAGGCGTAGAACGGCCCAACGAACCTAATATAGACATCGTCAAAATGTCACCAGCGCTCGAAAATCATGGAGCATTAAGTTTTAGTCTTTATTTTTATTATTGCTCTGTGACATACTATGCTTGATGATTGGATGAATCTTTTTTAACCTGGCAGAATGCTTGTTTTGGTGTTTACGCAATAGATTTTTAAATTTTTATACAATGCTTAAGCTAACTAGATAACTAAGGAATTATTTTCATAGAAACATCATTCAGGCACTTTTTTCATTTTCAAATTCAAAACAGAGCCCCCAGCCACCAAATATATTTATCAGAAGTTATTAGTGAATCGTATATACAGGGTGATGTAAGTTGAAGAGGGTTTTTTGAAAAAATGCAACTTTTGTTTAGATTTTGATTTTGTGAAGTTTGTTATTTGGCTTCCGATAATTCAAAAGTAGCAATAGGAAATTTTCCAAATGACTTCCACCATATGAAAGCAAGTTCTCCACTCATTAAAAACCGGTACAAAAAGAAGTTGTCTTCAAAATTAGATGAACATGAAAATCCTGTTTTGAAATCTAACCTCAAAGTACTGAATCATTCATCGTTTTCAAAAAGCATTGATTGATTGCTTTACTAAATATTATTTTACTTTCTCCATCAGACATTCATTTTCTTCGAATCTGAAGTTTACAGTTTTGTACCACATGCAAGATATGATTTTGTGACCATGACTTTTAGTTTTGTTTTTATACAACTTCTCTAGTTGTATATATCAAAATTATTTATTTTCATTTACGATCTTTTTAGTTTATCTTTTTTAATCCTTTTTGTTAAATTAAAAGTCAGTTGCATCCTTTACTACACGTCAAAAATCTTTAGTTTAGGGAGAGATTACAAAATCATAAATCTTTAAATAAAAAGATAGAAAGAGATGAAAAAGAACAGTAAAATATATATTCAAGTCGGAATACTATATTTCGTTGCCGTAATTTGCCATTTCTCTTTTCTTCACCATTTTATGTTAGCTTGATTGCTTAATAATAAAAATAGAAGATTAATAATAGCAATTATAGTAAAATACTTAGTAAATTTAAAAACAAAATAGACAATGGTAATGGCAAAATTGTGACAACGAAGTGTCCATGATATATTCAAATTTTGATCATTCTGTATATGAATATTATTTTAATTTAAGAGAAACAGACTGACATTATTTTGAACGTTGTTTGTGCGTATTCGAATGCTATTTACGAATATTGTAGATAACGGCGTTCTTATTCCTTTCAGTTTTGTAAAATTTTTGATTAAAAATCACTTTAACATGTACACTATAATATGTAATAATTACACTTAAAACGTTTATTTCAAGAGTGTGAAATTATTTAAGTAAGCTATGGTTTTATAAATTCATATAAATGACAGTCGTTTTATGCAAATATTTGATTATTTACTATAGAACAATTAATTTTTAAAGTTGTGTTCTAGCTTTATTATTTATTATAGCAAAATGTAGCTTTATAATGAATAGACTTGTTTTTATGAATGTGTAAAGTTAATTTAACTGATTTTTAAAAATAATTTTTTATTATAGTGTTCTTTAAGAGTCCATAGTTGAAGTTTTCTGTTATGTGGAAGATTTTTTTTCATAGCTTTGGTTTTCTATGGTAAAAGTTTGTCAAAAATGTCAATACCTGGTATATTATGAAAATACAAAGGGATCAGCATTTATGCACATATAAAATTACTTCTTTTAATATACTGTCAAAATTGACTTACACAGGTGTTCATGTTTGACATCGCATCCAACATATCATTATAGATTCCTGCGATCCCGCTAAAAGTCAGTAGTTTAAACCATGCATCGCAATATTACTAGTAGAATTTTTGTTAATAAAATTAATATAAAAGCACCCTAGAGTCATGTCCGCGATTGTATCACTTCAACGCGTCCGTATCAAAACTTTACGACCCCATCATACGTACGTCTAGCAGAGCCGCACGATCTGCAACACGTATCTGTGCCTTTTCGGTGTAAATATTGTAAGAGCGCTTGAAATTCTATCAAAATATATAATAGGAATTATTCGAAAACACCCTGTATACAGAATTCACTTATCCTTGTATTTTAATGAAAAATAAGTTATTCCCGTTTTTATTTAAAATAACTATTTTACATATATTTAAAATTCAATTCAAGTGTAATATGAGCAGAACTATTTAATTTTGTACGTTTGATTTTTGTAAAACTCAATCTCTACAATGTTGTAAACAATTTCTTAGTACTTGGTCTTGATGATTATTCAGCTATTAGCATCATAAAATATATGATAAATGTTTCCGCTACGTAAACCACCATCACAAATGGCACCAATATGTTAAGATTGCAGAATCTTGAATATTTTAACCTCTTCCGCTGCGTGTAGAAATAAGACTAAAAAGCAGAATTGGTGATAGGATTTCGACCCGACAAGACGAGATTTCGGTAAGAAACAAGAGTAGTCTTCTCGTCATTTATAATTCCCGTGAAAACAGGTGCGACATATGGGAATTAGTGCGCCCCTTGTGATTTGTAATTTAAAAATAATCAAATTTGTGAGAATAGGACGGCGTGAGGTAGTGCTGAAATCCCCGATTCGGCATAGACTGCCCAAAATTTACGCGGTACATCCTGGCAGTTTCACTGGGTATATCGGTACTTTTGTCACCTGCGACACTGCAGCTTGGAGACTTCAAGGCAGGAACTTTCTTTATCTAAAAGACTTTTATTCCTTCGGACGTCTTTGCCAGCTTAACATGGTTGAGTGGCCTAGGGATTTGCATAATACTGGGAGCTTCTAGAGTGCTAGATATTCCTCTGGGAACCCTCTAATGACCATTCTCAGTGTTTTCTGGTATAAGAATTGGTAAGGGTAGAAAGGGATTTGCTTATCCAACAGGTACCTTTGATATTTTGGTGGGCGGTTTCGTTAGCTGGGTGGAGATTTATTCTCAGTTTTACGTAACGGCCCTGAAACCATTGGCATTAATTTTCTGTAGATCGTTTACAATAGTTGTCCAGGTTAGCCACGTAAACTTTTGTAATAGGGCTAGCCACGCTTGTCTACATCGTTGACTTGCATTTCTTTGATTTTATCCCTGATGTGCTAGGCAAAGAAATGTCTTTAGCAAGAGTAGTCTAGGGTAGCGATAATAAATCTTTAGCGTCACTAATAGCAATTAACGCGAGGTAGAGAACATTTCGTTTGACTGTAGTCCTCTGGGACCCAGCAGTTGTGGCAGTCGTCACGAGACATGTTCAAGTGCGGTTTTCACTTTCTAACACGAGTACTAGATGCAAGAACTTTCCGACAACAACAAACGCTTTCTGAGGGATACTATAACCGATCCACCGCTGCAAGCAGAAGAGGTATAAGCTAACAAGGAACAAGGTTAATGCACATTTTTCTCCGCTTTAAAGTGCTCAGATTTTGAAGTACGATTTTCAACCATTTTGTTGTCTTTGGAAACCTATCGTCGTCTACGACAGCCAAGTAAGTCACCACCTGCTTACCTTTCCGTTGTCAACCTCCTTTTGAGGGTTACGATCCCATCAACATCTAACGCTTAGTGCAGGCTTAAGTATCGATCGCTTGATTTAACAGACTAATTACCTTTATATCTGTTATTAATGGATTTAGTGATCATATTTGAAATGTAAATTAGTAATCGTCATCGGTTTTTATGGATAAGAATTATAGTTGTAATCATCACCATTAGATCCACGATATGATTAAATTACACAGTCTTAATTACATAGGTTATCGTTACTTTGTTTGTAATGTGTGATTATGGACGCTCATAATTTAATCATCTTCAATAATTCCTATTTTGATTATAGCTAAACAGGCAAAATAAGATTGTACTCTGAAAATTTCAGAGATCCCTGACAATAAGTAGCTCTGGTCTTCACTCCTAAGTACTGTGGAATAAATCTGGGCGAAGGCGAAGTGACACCCGCCCAATTTAGGCTAATTTATCGATATCTACCGCCATCAGCGCTTCGGAGCTTATATAAAGCCAATCAATTAGATCTACCTTCAACCCCCACTCTCCTTAGCTAATCATGCAAACCTGTAGTTCTAAATATTGACAATTATCTAGCCTCTAAAGGTGCCTAGTGCTATTTGTCGCGTTGCAATCTGCTTTGCACTTAGCTATCATACAATGTCGCTGTCTACGCTAATCTTATCTATATCAGATAACTTTTCTATGACGAAGTGGCTAAAGGGCGATTTTAGTGGCAACGACTCCGAATTATTGGTCATACTGTTTTTAGTACAAAACTGTTTTTAAAAATCATTCGTGGTAACATATACGCTAACGTCGAAGATTTTAAGTGAAGCACTAACTTCAGCTGATTGCCCTTTTCACATATCTTTCAGGCTTAATTAACATTTTTCGCTTATCATAAACTAGTCTTAATTAAACACTCTTCACAAGTAAGCTGCTAAAAGTATCCCATATGCTTCAAATTTCTATTACAACTAGGAAATAGCAACCAGAAATCTACAGTCTCGGGAAATTTGTTTTTCGTTTGACATTTAAATTGTAGGTTTAGAGAACGTATACAAATAGAAAAATAGCAATTCTATAGTTGAAAGAACTCCTTGCATCATAATTTACCAAACTTCAAACCAATTTTTGATCTTAATCTTGATCTTGAAAGTATACAGGATTCGCAGGTTACCTGAAACTTATATAAAGTTTTATTATATAGGTTAGCCAAACATTTTCTGCATAAAATTTTCACTTCTTCATGCTCAAAGGCTGTGGTGTAATAGTATGTGGCAGGGCACCCATAAGTAAAACTATTTTATCGAAGCATAACGCGCAGAGCCAAAATACAACAGCTAGCAGATCAATCACTAGCTCATTGGTGAGTACCACATCAAAATAAAGGTAGGATGCTGAAGAAAGTAAACACAAGGTAGATCGCGTATACAAAAATTATCATGTAAGTTGATCATCGAAGCTTTAGAATGTAGAAAGAGATCTTAACGGAGAATTACAAACCCCACGTAAAATTACAAATATTGTGCTTATTAACTATTCTGATCATTTCTAAAGCACTAAAATTTCCACCCAGTCCAACATTACTAAAATTCCAATAATGCTTTCGCCCACTAATCTTGCGTGGACCGACGTAATTTTATTTGAAAATTTATTTTGAGTTTTTTATTGTTATTTAGCTTTTTTACAAAATAAAGAGCAATAGTATTTTGTACTACAATAGTGCTTTTCTAAATACTTTTACAGTTACCAAAATGGAAATTAATTATTATTTAGTAAAGACCAAGCCTTTGCAAAAACTAAAACGTTGTCAGAAGCTTAAAATTAACTTATAAACTAAACAAGAAATGTCTGAATCAACAAACTCAAAGAAACGTAACGTTTCGAAGAAAATATCTATCTTCGTTATCAAGCAGGTAAAGTGGTTAAATCGATTTGACAGTTTAATTGATTTTCTAGATTTTTTTCGTAGCAAACATTTGAAACAAGCTGTCAGTATCAAGTTCCTAACTAATTCCAATTCAATAGCTCAAATAGAAAAACGATGCTAGAAAAACTATTTAATCTATTTTGGCAGACATTTGATCGCAAAACATTTCTAATGCTTGCCAATAAAGTGAATTACCTTTCGGCCTCAATAACAGTGCCAAGAGTTGTACAAAAGATTTGTAAAACTACACATATATTAGTAAATACGGAATTTATTTTGTAGTATTTAACATACCAATGCGTAACAATGGTTGAACCCCAAAATTTCATGAATAATTTTCCACTAAATTATTTATTCAATAACATCGTCTAAAGTGTTAATCGTATATTTTTAGCTATAATTAGAGTCGGTGCCTTTCCTTGAGCATTTGTACGAGAGGACAACTTTTATGAGCCTGCTACAAACTTAAGAATCATGAAAAACACTTAATACGTCTAAAATCAATACAGGCCGGTACTAGCCTGACTTTTTCTTTACCAATATTATTAGAGAACTGTACGGGCTATTAGATGACTATTATACCATCATGGAGCATGTTTTCTACCTCAATCCATATGATGGCCCGAGACGCAGGATTACAGAGATAATATCTTTATTTTGTAGAGTAAGTATTCTCTTTTAGAGAACTTCTAAACTCTGACGCTAGCTCAGAGCTAATAATATAAAATCTGCCAACATCAAAGGTGAACATTGGCGTTACAAATATCACAGAAATCCCGGAACTCTTATGTAGTTTTCTACAAATTTGAACCTTGGTTTAGAGACTTGATGTTGTTTTGTTAAAGAAATTCAGCCATCTTTGACTGATGTAGAAGCGTGCTGCTGCAATATCTACAACAGTGGCAAACTCATTGTTTAAATTATCCTGTTCAGGAACAATCGATTGTCCAAGGTAGCCAAATGCGCAAAAGATTCTTAAGACGGCAACTGTGTTGTTTTTCTGCCGTTCGCCTCCTTTCTTATCTCAACGAGCCAGTGCTTCCATCGGTCAAAGTTATGTTTTGACGAATCCTTATCAAACGCATCCCATCTCCTTGTGACCTACCTACAGTGGCAATTTCGAGTCATAACACCATTTTGCCTTATCACGAACAAAACATTTTTAGACGGGAGTAGCAGGCATTGCGATGGTGGCCCTGATTTCCACAACGAAAACAAACCTCATCGTGGTTCTACGGTAACGGTAAGTTACTTATTTTATTTGGCAGCCTAACTGTCTTAACTATTAACTACAACTCAACAGCTGTGGCTATATACTTATCTTTATTCAGGCTATATGCAGTCTTAGTTCCATAAGCTTGATTTGGACTAAGGGGAGCTTTAAACGTTTTCATCTATGCTAGTAGAGTTTTATAATCTTCACCCGTTTTAATTAGCTCAGGAAGGCGAGTAAAATCTTTACGACGTATCTACGTACAATATTCTGACTTTATATTCTCAAAAATTCTTTGTAGAGCACTATCCGGGTGTATTCTACCATAAGGTCTAAATTAACATCTGTATGGTGGTGAGATGTTCATTAATCACTTCAGTTTGATCATGTGTTCTCATCCTAATCTCTTCTTCGTACCTAAAGAAATAACGTGTCGGTATATAAAATGTTTTAAAACCCAAACGAAGTATTGTTAGTTTTCCCAAGAAACTTTATTATAAAACTGGGATTTCTACAATCCTGAAATAAGCTTGGCGTTAAACTCAGCAAAATACGAATCCATCGGATTCACACCGGCGATCCAACTAACTTTGGAATGTAAATTAACTTATCCAAAACCACAAAAGATGAAACAGATCTCCAAAGAAGCTTAGGTGGCCTAGAAACAACATTAACCAATTACCATATACAACTCCAACGCCTTCCTGAAATCATAAAATTAGCTAAAAACAATTTAGCTAAAGCTAGTAGCAGAGCTACTACTACAATCTGAGTTGACTATCATCCCCGAGTAGGACATCATGTGTATAACAAAGAAAAATCACTTTCCGACACCGTCATATGGCAAAATTGTCACCAACATTTCTTATTAAGTCCGGGAAATAATTTGTTCCATCACTGTCACGTTACGGGGTTAAATAACCCCTACTTCAGCGGAATTGTTCACTAAAGGATATTCAACTCCCCACAGCTTCACGTCTCCCTAACCCTCGCTCGAGCTATAAAAGCATCTGCAAAAGCTGTCATCGAACAGTAACAATCGATACTTCTTGTAAAATGTGATACTAAAAGCTGTTTAAACGTACGAATATTTCAAGATAACTCCAGTAATAGCAAAAAAATATTTCTAACCAACGATTAGTTGGAGAACACCACAGTTGTTAGCCACACCACCACCAGTTGTAACAAGACTTAGAGTAATCATTTGCCGCATCCCAATACGCATCATCAATCGTCAACTTCTGGAAGATATTGACGTGAAGGAAAATCTCGTACATTTCTACGATATGCCGTTACTTTCAAGTCTGTTGATCACTAGGCTGACGCCTATTCCGACCAAATTTTCTCCATTACCGGTGACATCCTCAGAGATTCCATTCCTAAGCATACTGGAGGCCACAACGTTCCCGTCCCCGGCATTTCAAATCGTTATCTCAACGCCGCAAAACCATGGCACATCACCAACACTGCTGACTCCAGAAGTAACAAAAGTTGCAAACATCGAGGCATCGTTACCACCAGTACAGAGGCTAGAGTTTTCAAAAATATCAGAAACTACAGAACACCTGAAAGCATACTCCCAGTTATCAATAACGCCACGCCGTGACAATAACCCTAGGAAAAGCATTCACAGCGATGAGGTTAGTCGAATTGTAAATAGAAGCCGCAAGTCTTTCAACACCGCAAAAGAGAGCAAAACCAACGCAAGTACCGACTACTTGATGGAAAAACACAGTACCTCACCAAGCCGTTCACCACCAACCAAGGGTTAAGTGCTAAAGATATAACCTAGCGCACAACCAAAAACACTCGCACCTAGATCACAATTGTTAACACCAACACCTAGCGTAGACCCGATAACATCAGCACCGCACGACATCAACTTCGGCGAAGAGGGAAGATTGCAACGAATTCCGCTATTTGTAAAACCCAATATTTAGACTTTGAAAAATATTTTTACATAAGTTAATTTGCTTCTTACACGAAAGTGTAAATACGTTAAATGTAACTAATTGTCGGTGCATAATGTCAAAACGGGCTGGTAATTCTGATGCCACAAAAATTATTTACTGTGAGTGACAAAAGACGTTTTTGAAAGAAATTTCTATTACAAATTTATTTATGCAAATGAAATCGTAATAACTATGTAAATAACTGATATATATATATATATATATATATATATATATATATATATATATATATATATT
>JAHWXV010858234.1:0-12461 GCA_024586415.1 Phrixothrix hirtus
TACTTTATTTATATCTATGAATTCTTATATACATTTATTTTATTAAATTCATAGATATGTTGATGATCATTAATTGTATTAAATTGATGACATCAACAACACTTTTTGAAGGGCCAGGACAGTCATCACCTTCGAGGCGTATGTGCCCACATTTAAATTTTGTAGCCCAACAACAAATAGTAGCTTTTGAAGGGGCATTGTCACCTAATGTTTGCTGCATATCAGCTAAAATTTCTGCTGCGTTCATCTTATTAAAAAACAAATACTGAGTAGAACCACGAACAGCAATTTTATCCATTTTATTATTTTCCATATTTGTACTTCTTTAAATAGCTGTATCTTTCAAAGTAAGCGTCACAAAACAATGAAACTTGGACTGTAACCACAAAACACAATGCACTACTCGAAAACGTTATTACCGTTGTGCGGTAGGTAGCACTAGTAGCCGAGTCTCACATCCCGTCAAATCACCCTCGTAATTAATACAAAAAAAGGATGGAGATTCAAACATTTCGAGAATTATTCATCAAAATTGAAACCTAATTACAACTCTAATTGGAAGTATTGTATATTTGTACTTACATACAAGGACTGATAACTGATAACATTGGTACTGCACACATGAAAACTTAATAAATTCTATTAATATTTGTCAAACGTTTTATTAATAATTCCCTCTGCAAAACTGAACAATAAAAAATCTAGTGTGAGACAACACATAACTTTCCCTTACGTACACAGATATACAAATGTGCAAACGTTCACAAATAATTAAAATATTTACGTTTATTTTGGGAACGATAATTGTAACGGTCACCCGTCCAAGTTACTGGACACGTAAACCCCTGCTTAACTCCAAATATTTTCTTTGATAACTCGCTTCGACGCATTTTTTCAGGAAAACCTCTAAGTTAACGTAAAAGGCTGTCAAGGACATAAGAACCGTAGCAAGTTTCAAAAAATTGTTATGAACATTTTCGAGAAAATCGCAAAAAAACTTAAAAATCCCAAGAATAAAGTGGTACTTCCGGTCATTCCATTTTAACTAAATTCTTGATGTCTCATGTACAGAAGATATAAAATATAAATATAGTTTTTGATTTTCATATAATAATTAGTTTTTGAGATACATTGTTCACAACCACTACTCCAAGTACTTTCAGCTACTCGATTTTCAAAAATTTATTAGAGAAACTCATTGCTTAATATAAAACTAAATAAGTAGCTAAGAAACATACTAAGTTTAAGAAAAATCGTTACAGCCGATTTCAGGAAAACCGTGAAAATGGAGAATTCGGAAAATATCTAAAAATGACAGAAATAAAGTAGTACTTCCGGTTATTCGATTTTAACCAAATTTTTGATTTTGCAGAAAAAGGCGATTATGACCTCAAATATAAATTATCATTTAGTTAGGGCTATTAGTTTCATAGCTATTGCATTCAGAGTTAACGGTGAAAGTGCTTCCGGTTTCTCGATTTACAGAAACTTTTCTGAGTAACCGCCTAGATTATATGAAAGGGTTTTAAATGCTTAAGAAATGCAATAAATTTTAAAAAAATCGTTATGGCCGATCTCGAGAAAATCTCGAAAAAGGAAACATTCGGAAAATATCTAAAAATGACAGAAATAAGGTGGTACTTCCGGTTATTCGATTTCAACCTAATTCTTGATTTAACACACTAAGGTGATTGTGACCTTAAATATATATTTTCATTTAGCTAGGGCTTTTAGTTTCATTGTTATTTTATTCAGACTTGATGGCGAAACTACTTCCGGTTACTCGACTTACGGAAAGTTTTTTGAAAAACCGCCTAGATTATATCGAAAGGCAAAACATTTCTAAGAAATATAGTAATTTCGAAAAAATCTCAAAAAAACAAAAAATAACAAGAGTAAAGTAGCACTTCCGGTTTTCCGATTTTAGTGAAATTATTGCGGTCGCGTGCGACGATGGATAGAAACTCAAATATAAAATTTGGTTTTTCTAGGAGTTATGGTTTTTGAGTTATCGTGTTCACAGACCACGCATATACACAAACACACGGACGCACGCATGCACGCACACGCACTCGCACGCGCACACCCAAAGATCAATTTTTAAAAACACGATTTTCGTACTCACAATCAGGGAACAAGAAAACGCGTATTTCCACTAAAATTTCCACATCGAAGTTTTGGTCGAAAAAAATACTTGCTCTTTTACCTACATTTCATATAGGGCAAGTGGAAGTAAAAATAGATTAACCAAATTAAAATAGCGCTGGACATTCATAAGTTAATACTAACATAACCAGGTTAATACAGGCCTAGTTGAATAAGTTAGGTAAAAATGCAAGCGATGACGCCACCAGATAAAATCAATATTATTTTGTTAAAGTACATTCCTCCAGATGGTGTTATATCCATTTTCAAGAAACTTTGCCAATTAACTTGCGTTTGACAGCCGTTTAAAGTAGACAACTTGTATTATTTTTGCTGTAATGGAAAGTCATTTTCGCGTTATCACTAAATATTTTCTACATGGAAAAATAATAACAGAAACAAAACAAAAGCTTGACAAATATTATCCAGACTCTGCTCCATCGATTAAAGCAATTTACAAATGGTTTAATGATTTGGCTGTGGTCGTACGAGCGTTCGCGATGTTGAGTGATCTGGCAGTGCAAAACGTGCCTCTCCACCAGAAATTATAACCAAAGTACACGATATTGTGTTGGCAGATCGTCTAGTGAAGGTGCGTGACACTGTGAAGGCTTCAGATTTATCGACTGGTACAGTAGTTTCAATTTTGGATATGAAAAAGCTGCCTGCAAGATTGGTGCTGCGTTTATTAACAGTGGATCAAAAAGATAATTGTTTTTCACAGTATTCTTTGAAACCGTTTAAGCGTAATACAGCTGAATTTTTGCATCGATTTAATACTGTTGGTGAGTGTTGAATGCACCACTATAATCCGGAAGCCAAATATCAATCTAAACAATGAGCAGATACTGATTCACGTGCAACAAACGAGGCAAAAGTGGTGCCATCTGTTGATAAAGTTATGGCAACTTTTTTTTGGGATACTTACAGAATAATTTTTATTGACTACGTCCAAAAAGGTGGAACAATAACAATATCGTTATGAGACCATTTGCCATATATGCCAAAGAAAAAATTTTGCAATTGCAAAATACATAAATTGCATTTCGAAATGCTTCCACATTCACCTGACTTAACTCCTTCTGCCTATCTTATTCCTAAACATGAAAACTTGGTTTGCTGGTAAGAAATTTTCTCCTATGAGAAGTGATCGCCGAAGTAGATGTACATGTTACAGGCTTCGACAAATATTATTTTAATAAACGCATTAAACGTCTTGAATTCGTTGGAATAACCGTATTAAGTTGGAGGACTGCTGAAAAATAAAATATTTTTACACTGAAAAAACAACTGCTTGTTTAATTTTTGCCTGAGTTATTAAACTACCCTCGTAGAATTAGTATTTCCTCCTTTGGCAATGCTATTAACAAAATTTTGTAAACTACTATGAAGTAATGAAGTCCACTGCATATTTACTTCTCTCAAGAATGTTTCCTGGTTTCTTCTTGACGTTTATAAAGAAGTTCAATTGGGTTTCGTCGGGCGACTGGGACGGCCAGTCTAACAGTTCAACATGTCACTCTCTGAACTATTACGCTGCAATCTTACTTTATGTTTACCTCATTCTCTAAACCTTATCTTCGTTAGCGACTAAATTTTCAATTTCCGACTTCCCGAATAAACCCAACAACATAGCGTATCCTCCGCCATGTATGACCAGTGACGGCAAAAAACGCTCGTTAATCGCTCAAATTGGCGACGACACGTTCCTTTGTATTTGTTATGATCAAGAATTTCAAATTTGGTTTCGCCGTTCCAAATGAGCTTGTCCCGGAAATTATTTTGCTTGTTTATGTACTGTTTAGTGAAGGGCAAATAAAATGCTTCTTTCAACACATTTGGTTCACCAAATTGGCTTCCCTTGATCTTCGTCTAAATAGTTCTGGGTGACACGGATAAATTAACTGCGACGTTACAGTTCGATCTCTTCTACCTTCTTTTCTGATGTGAATATTCTCTCTATCAAAACTTTTGAGTTTACCAAATTTTTACCAAATCAAGCCAAATTTTTTTGGTGCCTGGTTTTGAAATATTTCATTTTTTGGACAATCTTCCATAACGTAATGCGTTGCGACGGTTCGTAACTACCATTTATCTAATTCGAATACGTCTGTGTCTATGGTTTGGCGTCTAAACAATTATAGCGCAAGTAAAAATACGAGGTGATTAAAAAATACGTTAAATGAAATTATCACGAATAAAGTAATAGGTTTACATCAAATTTGAATTAACCTCCTTCGCAGTATTCTCCTTGGCTAGCGATGTACTTATCCCAACATTGATTTCATGACTGGAAGCATTTCTGGAAGGCTACTTTTGGAAGGGTCTTCAGATGCTCCGTCGTGACCCTCTAAATGTCGGGAATGGTGTCAGAATGTTTTCCTTTTAGCACGGTTTTTATTTTTTAAAACAGCCATATGTCGCATGGTGCTAAATCTGGAGATTAAGGTGAATGTGGACAAACAGTAACCTCTTTTCCGGGCAACAACTGACGGATTAGAATCCTGGTGTGGCAAGGTGCGTTGTTGTAATGAAGAAGGAAGCTATTGGCTAATTTTTCTGGTCTATTTCCCTTAGGTCGTTTCTAATAGTCAATCGCCTGTTTGAACGAATCATTTTTGTCATTTTTTGCACGTTTTTGCCTATTTTTGAGGTCGTGAGGTCGTCCAACCATTGCTCCGCTTTTAAATCGCTTATACCACTTGTAAATAGCCCTCAAAGTCACCATATTATCGCCATATACTCATTTTAACATTTCATGAGCTTCTTTGGCATTGTTTTGCAACTTAAGACAAAACTTGTTAACGCGTTGTTCGAAATTCATGATGCACGACAGATACGGTAAACACGACCTCGCTATTCCTGCTATAAAAGCCGACTGACAAGTGACAACTTCTTCAAACTTGACACTTCCTATCTCAAAGGATCAGGCTGTGGGACTTATTGCTTCAAATGAATGTAGCGTCAGCAGTTGTTGCTATAAAAATGTATTCACCGTATTTTTTGATCTCACCTCGTATTATTTATATAATGCTATTTGAATTAGATACCCTACCATAGGTTATTAAATTCCACTAACGAATAATTTTGATTTTGAACAAGTAAACCAAAAGTGTTAATTTGCAACTATCTACTGTATGAAAGCATAATTTGGGAAAAATCTTGTCAATAGGCAAAAAGTATGCTGGCGGGGAATAATGCAAATAATTAAACCTAAAGTACATATTTACCGTTATTTTCAAGATTTATATCGAATTGTTGTACCGTTAATTTCGAATTATCTAGTACTATACATAAGGATTGGCAGAAAAAGTATTCGATTGGCGGAGGCGTTTGAGAAAGCAAAAATAGAGCAGCGCGACAGTCAACGCTGTGCTTTTGTTGCGTAAACATATTCTAATACTATAGTCAAAACCTCGCGATTTCTTCGGAAAATTCATACTCGATTATCATGATAGCATACTCAGTTGTAATACAACAATGCACTAGGTTCGAAATTTTTGAGAAAGACGCATATCGAAAGCAAATACATAGAACAATCACGTACCGGTCATATAGCGGTACATGCGGATACTATGCGTTAGACATTATCTTGTCTAATTTGAAGGATGGATCTTCATTTCCATCCATATAAACTGGTGACGGTGTAAGAACTAGAGTACACGACAAACTTATCGTAACATCTAAAGACATCCACTTGAACCTTTCCTAATGTGAAATGAACATAAATTTCGTTATTGGGCAGTAGACAACTCTCCCTTATTGCCAACACCTAATAGTTTGATGCGCAGCGTCGTGATGGGAGGCAATATAACCGAGGCTCCTTACGAAAAAATGCTAAAAAACTTCATTACAATGGTACTAACTTTTCGTGGAATTAATTTTGCAAATGTTGGATTACAGCAAGACGGTGTTACTACACACGCGTTAAGAGAAATTTTTCACAGACGCGTTATTTCAGACCTTTTCTGGCTAGCTCACTTGTCAACGGCTATATGAAATCGAGACTATGTTAGAAGACAATATGATTAAAAATTTAAAGTTACTTGATGGCAACCAAATATGGTAATGAGGATAACGGCAAGTTTTATGGTCGCTTGCAGGAATATACGCAAAATGGTGGACTTCATCTAATGGACATAATGTTAGAACTACATACTCACTCCTCTATGTACTATTTTTCATTTATACTCGTATTTAAATATCGTTCGCATTTTCTCTCGCACCGTGTGCAACATTATACATTAAATTATAATAAATTAAATTATATGAATACAAGTATTTTTCAGACAAAATTCCTTCCTTAACTTACAAGCTGGTCCCGAAAATCTTAAGATCTGTTCAATCCAATTTGTTTTTTTTTAAAGATGATATAATTTCCTAGCCCACTTGTCAATTCATCCCATAACTAAATAGGATATGAGTTATGATTCAGAAGCGACCGCTTCGTTCTTGATCGGTTGCTTGGTTTGTGAAGAACAATGACATGGTCTGAGTCGATGTCGAAGATACAAACATATAAATAAAGAGAGTCTCAAAGTTATCACAAAAATAGTATTTATTCATTAATTCGCGAGAGTAAACATTGTTTTTGAATATGGGTAAAATATTCATCAAATGTGCCCACAGATGTTCTGACCCTGTTGTATCCCTTTGACAAAAAAGTTTCATGTAATTGCTCTATTGCGTTCGTAACTCTTCGAATTTTTGCTTTCAATGCAGGAGCGCCAAACGTCAATTTCTTCGCTATAGTTACTGTGTTTGTTTTTACTTGAAGAATTTTTGTTGTACGCGAACTCTCATTTATTACTTCCACTGGCTTTGAGTATGGGTTTATTTGCATTGCACTGTTCGAACTTTCTTTCTAATTCTTCTTGCACTCTGCATTCATCAGTGAAATAAGAAGATAAGCTCGTTGTCAAAGGTCTAACTCTATTTTTCGTTATTTCTATTTCCTATTAATTGCATTAATGTAAATTCAAAATTCTTTGTTTAATAGTATTTACATTTTTTAAATTTATAATTGAATATTTTTGTACATTTCGACACATAAATTCCAATTTTGTCGCTAGGCATCGTATGTTTATTGATTTTGACCTATTTGAGATCGATAGAGATAATAGCGTTTGATGTGCGATCGACGATCGACGAAGATATAGGAAGGGAGCACGTTTTGAGGTGATAGTTTTAAAAATGCAACAGTTTGTTTTAGAAAGAAAATCAAATGTAATTACTAATGGTTTTTGTATGCACAGTTTAAATGTTTATTAGCCCATTTGCTATGACATATTTAATTGAAATTTCCACCACATTTTGTCATTCCTTTTACAACTCTACATTAGTTGCTTCGTTGATTTCTCCATTTTGTATGTAAGCTAATTCTTCTGATCATCTTGGTTGTCGTTTGTTGTAATTTCACTGAGTAAAAAAAATAATTTAATTCACTATTAACATTTTATGTATGTTGTCATAATCAATGCGTATAAACTTCAAAATTGGCCATTACATTTTAACATCAATGAAAATTCGATATTGAATCTGTGCTTATTGGTTGATCTCCTATTTGCTTCATTTTGACTTTTTTTGTAATTTGGTCATTGTTAAACTTTTATTATTATAAAAAAAGCCGTTATTTAATTGAAATAGCTCCAAAGCAGTTTTTGAATTATTTGCTTACATAGTTCAATATTACAGAATTTGCGAAAACGTAGTAAGTAGGAACTCTTATTTCTCCGTAATTCTTATTTAACTCGTTTTGTATACTTCCTACATTACTCAGAAGTAATTTTATCTGGTACCAAATAAAATTTCAATTTTCAGAGAACACTTTCATTTAGTTTCCTCGGATTAAAGTCAAAATTAATTTTTAGTTACTATTTTGCTGTGGTTCAATTTCATTGATTTTTCATGTAATTTCATTGTAAATTACATTCAACATATATGCGAATATCAATAAAACTTTTGCATTTTAAATGTACAGTTAATATCAATTTAATTTGGGAATCTAAGTTTATGAATTTTGGACAACTAATCATGTGATAATGTATGTTGAAAGTATATATAAAACACACTTGGCACTGATAGAACTCAAAACTATTATATTTTAGAGTTACGGCCTCGTAAAGCATGAACTGTAAAAATTTACCATTCATTGCATGGTTGTGATAGTCTGTTAACGAAATCTTTTATTTCAATGTATTACACTTGTTTAGTTCTAACTTTTACTTGCAAATACGAGGTGAATTTGTCAAGGTTCCTATGAACAACAATTTTTATTGTGTTTATACTGTGCATCGATAACCGAGGTGAAGCCTTATCTGGTTCTCAATATGTTGTTTCCCTTTAACGTGGTAGAACTTCTGTAGTGGGCTCCTTGTTTGCTTTTTCATGGGTTGGTTACCTTTGGAGGGGATGTTTTCTGTAATCAAGCTAGATAAATGAGTAGAAGCGATTGCAGAAGCTAGAATGTGAACAGGAGCAGTGAAAACTATTGGAAAATGATTGAAAGAGAGGGGTAAAATTTAAGCAACATGCGCGTTCCTAGTATATAGTAGTCAAGTCGAAAATATACCCATAACTAGCGAGAACCACTTTTATATGCAGGAACTCAAATATTTACATTTCATGGAAAATTAGGAATGAAATCATTTTTTACACAAACGCCTTAAAACTATATATTTCCAGGGACATTTATTACCTTAAAAAGTAGGACGGGATTACAAAATTCGACTGATATAAAGTTTTTGGCAAACAACAACTACAAATCTTGAATAATGAGATATCGTTATCAAAGACTTTAAAAACTTGAAAAATAATACTTGGCCTAAATAACTGCCCTAAAACAATTACAGAAACGAAGATTTAAAAAGAAAATCGAACTACAAAGCATGCGAATTATAACCTACAGGTCTAAATAAATTATAAGGTAATTACTTGATTTATTGAATTAAATTTTCGATTTAGAAATGTTGAACTTGTAGCTACATCAATCATTTATGAAAAATTATAAATAATTACATATATGAATACGTAATAATACTAAATTGAATCTTGGAATTGTAAGAAAACTTCTTTTCTCTAACAACGTAACGGTATAAAGCCTACAGACAGCAGTTTCATGCACAGCAAAACAAAATGGTGTTAAATGAACTTATCCTGAAGCGACTTAAATTATAAGGTACAGTTCAATTACAGGTCTAAACGATTTCCGTCGCTACTGAACTGATCGCATCCGATAGCAAAACGATTGTTTTCCAAATTACACATAAAATAAGTACCTTTTAACACCCAGCTTGCGATTTTAAAACATGTTTCATGTGTATATTTATACAATAACGTAATTTAAAATATTTCGGTTAAATTAGTAACGCTGTTGCATTTGAAGCAATTTATTTTTTGTTGTACGTTTAAACTAAACGTCATTTCTCTAGAGAAAACATAAAAACCAGTTCGGTGGCATAAAATTTTTGTTTATTTCGATAATTGCCGTCAACAACCGCTTGCAATAAGAATAAAAATTCTGTAGAAATCTCAGTTGAATTACACTGAAGGCCTAATTCGTTGGACCGAATATAAAGCACACAAAAATAAAACCAAAACAGTATAAAACATTGTGGTTTCGTATCCAACGACGAAAAATCATTAGGAAACCCAGCAGAGGTGAAAATTGCCGTCGTCTTAAAGTTAAACGTTTACAACACATGACCTTAAATTTGAGTTTTCTCGAGCGAAACTTTTATTTTTTACAATGCTCATTTCATAACTCTAACGACATAGAAAACTTTCATAAATTTATTATAATATTTTCCAAGTTTGTGAAAAATAATAGGAATTTGGTTATGCTTTGTAAACTTACCATAAAACAATCTGGTCCCTGTAGACACATCGATTCTCCGTTAGGTCCGTCATTTGAAAACTGTAACCAAAGAAGAAATTCAAACATTAATCTCAAGCTTTCGGATTAAAAACTTCATTAAAGTTTGTACATGCAATAAACGTTGTGTTACAAATTGTGTTTTATCACTCGCAGTTTAAAGCTTCAAATTTGTCGAATATTTAGCTGCTGCTAAATATTTGTATTTAAAGTAAACAAATTTTCGATTTATTATATATAGGTGAGATATAGAAGTTTCATATTAAAAGGTGTAAACTATGAACTAATCAATTTTGATTCTATTTGTATCTAAACTCTAGCCATACAAACTAAGCTAACATATAACGTAAGATGAAAGAACAACCTGGATTATACAGATACCAATCTAAATGGGATGTAATACGTTAGGTCTAAATCGTGATTGCGCCTTGAATTTGGAATCCCTGTTCTAAGCTGGCTTACAAAGGCTTAGAAAGCCAGGATTGTTTTGCTCACGTAACACGAAACGTATAATACCCAACAAACAAGACGGTATTTTCAGGCATTTTAAAAATTCCCTAATAAAAACTCTGATCTGCTCCAGAATCGTGTGTTATTTCTTATTGTACGGTTCCGATCTCACTTCACAGGGAGATTAAAGAATTTATTACCAAAATATATTTGAAAAGCCTTTATAAAACAAGCACGTCTAGCTCGAGATATAAGTTTCATTACTTCTACCTTAAATTTCTACTTTCAGCTTTTATATAACCATTAATTACTTTCTCAACAAACAATCCTATTTCAAGTTATTTAGCAAAAATGGGAAGCGTAAAAGATACCAAAGGTATCCTTGAAGTAGAATTAGGACACGCTTAAACTATTCAATCGCAAATTTAATTATTAAACCGTCAGGAAAATCACCTCGACAGTAAAAAATATATTTTAATTAAATATTGTTAGTGTTTTAAAATTTGAGAATAAAATTAATAAAGCTTATGGTTTAAAAGTTGAAAAAAAGCTTTGCGAGCGCTTCAAATTCCTCATTTTATAAACGCCCATAAAGTTGTTATTCTTGGCATAAATATTATTTAAATGAGAAAATAAATTATTCAATTACATACTCAGCAAATATCAGTGCATACTTAAACTGCAGTACAATGCTAGATAATCAGAGTGAATAAATTTCATTAAAGCATTGCATCCATATACAAGCCCCTCGGAATTCAGAAAACATTGTTTGAACGTGATACACATTTTTACATTTTCCCTGTATAATTATACGTTACCCGTACAAAGAAAATTAACCAACGCAAGGTTAAACCAATTAAAAAGACAATAATTCTGAATGCAATAGCTTCCCACAAAGTCACAAGACAATGACATTGTCTTTTTTCTATAGGTCCAAGTATCTACATACATTCATAAATTTACCTTAAAACATCTCTGTTCGATTGGACAAAGTACAGTAAATTACGCAGGTCGGATATAACAACACCTTAATATAGTGGAGCATTTGCAGTGACTATACAAGAGGATATGTTTAATTATAAAGTGCATTGAAATCGTGACTTTTGAGGTCAAATTTGACCGAGAATTTACGATTACCTCACGCCTTCGTTGTTTTATATACGTTCTAACAAAAAGGCAGCGTTCATCACGATGAACAAATCTAATACAATTAGTTTTTTGTACATTAAACTTGCACTTTTTTAAATATCCGTTATTTAAAATTGAATTTTTAAAAATATTGCATACTTTAAAGATAAATATTTAAATGTTTTAGTTACGAAGAAATTTATTGAGAAATTTGATAAAAAGTCTCTTTTTGAAGAAAACATTCCTATGTAAAAAATATTTTACCTATGCATACGCTATTGAGTTGCTCCAATATTCAAAACATTTTATTTTAGGTGTAATTTGGTGGTTCACAGAAAGTAGGATATAAAAAATTGCAAATGTAGAAAACGACATTGTTGTAATATGAAATTTGAATTCTCTTTTCTGCTTTTCTTGGAAAAAGCTAGACTCTGAAGAATACCTTAATTACTTATATTAGCAAAGGCACGTTTTTCAATTACTCGTCGCAGGCGGCAGTCTAGCCGCACTCCTGCTGTGCTTACGCACATATTTGCGTTAAGTATATTACAAGAATTATGATAAACTTAATAAATAGAGATGTAATTCATAGGGAAAAAAATATTTTTAATAACCCAATATAAAACAAAAAAGAATTAGTTCAGTTTTTCAACAACATTTTTTACATATTTAAATTTCATTATCGCCATTCTTGACAAAGAATGTGTAATGATCAGGGTTCACCAATTCAAAGAAACAAAATTCCATGACTTTTCTAAGTTTTCATTGATCATGTCACGACTCTCTGGTGCTTTTCGCCAATTTGAGAGCTTGGTGCCAAATTGATTTATCGAATTTGACCAGTCAAGAAGCTGAGCTCCAAGGG
>JAHWXV010858371.1:0-12262 GCA_024586415.1 Phrixothrix hirtus
TATATATATATATATATATATATATATATATATATATATATATATTTTAAAGTATATAAAATATTTAGATATGTATTATTTAGACCAGCTATTATTTGGGTCCGTGGAAGAAAACATTGGAAGATGTATTTTTAACAAAAATTACAACCTTTTATTAAATTCTAATAGAATACTAAGTTCAGTTAAATTTATGGACCATAATGAAATACAAATCCTAAAAAACATTGCATAAATAAGTTTCTGTAAACGAATAGATTATAATGATTGTACAGTTGTTTTAAATAAATAAAATAGTTTTTATGATTGCATTATTTAATACTCTTTTGTTTTGTGGTATAGAAAAAACCCTTCCTATAAATGAATAAACGTATTAAGTCATTACAGTTTTATATTATATATTCGTCGGTTTGGAAATTTCCATTATTTTTTTGGTGGCATTTAAAATTCGTTACTGATCTCTATTTTTCATTACTTTTAATGACTTTCGTGACCGCTCTTTGCGATTTGATACTTTTTCGTGACAGTAGACACCTTGTACATATGTATGTTTGTTTAAACGTTGTTTATTTTAAGTGAAAGGATCCATTTAAATTCGCAACCGATTATGGGGTTTCCGATTTTAAAGAAATAGTGTTGCATTAATTCTAGTCTATAATTTATAATCAGGCACGTTTAATAAACAGCTGCGTGTTTAAAAATAGATCTAGTCTGTATTTACCAAATCGCGAATTCTTAAAATATCAGCATAAAAATGTGCTTGCATTATCATCGCAACTTGTGGATACATATTCAAATATAATGGAAAATAGTGAGACATTATTATCTTGTTATAACTTGTTGGTTAAACGTTTTCATACTGTCAGCAATTCCCGATAAACATTGCATAAGTTGATGTCACTTAAACTGGAAATAAGCGATTAGGACGGCAACGATCAGTGCGATCTTTTGTTTGATCATAAATCAAGAATTTTTTGACTGTAGTTTGCATTGCATTTCCGAGAATTTCTATCTTTTAAAACTGTAAGAACTGAAAAGGATGCTTAAAGTATATTTCAGTTTTCCTGTCGGTTATAATCTGTTTAAGTCAATTTAAACGACTCAGGTTTTTCATCAATTACAATAATCTATCTTTTAAAATACATTTTAGATTTAAACAATAAATCGGAAATTCCAAATCTGTATACAAAACTTGTAAGAACTTTTAATGTGCACAAAAAATCAGATAAGCTCAAATGAATTTACTTAAGAAGATTACGCCAACTGTAATTGTATAAACTTTGAAATGTAAATTTAATGTTTTTCTAGGAAAGTATTGGTAGATATAGAATTTCCGTGATTTGTTTACATTTAACAATTTTTGAGAAGCAACATATTCAAAAAAAAATGTACCCTTATAATGGAGAAAACTGTATAAAGCAGAAAAATAGCATAGTTGATTGATATTCCGCTTTTAGACAGTTTTGAATGTATATGTTTTGTATTATTATCCCAATGTAGTCATAAAATTTGTTGTATTCCTTTTAATTATCTATAAATAAATAAATTTATTTAATCCTCTCCATTGTTAAGTAAATTGTTTAATAGTGCTCCGACATCTACTTACAGTCTGTCACACAAGAGTGTCGTGTGCATATCTGAAAGAAAAATAATTATTTTTAAGAAATGAATAGATCGATTTAAAGTACACTAAAAGCATTATTACACATTTACTTAATAAGTCGTCCAGTCTCCATTATTACTGAGAATTTGTTGGCACCGTATTGGCATACTTTCTATAAGATTTTTCGCATATTATTGTGGCAATAACCACCAGATAGGTCGGACATGCTGACACAACTGCTTTAAAGTAAACACACTTTCCAAGAAGCTTATTCTTAATAATGGAGCACACATGTTCAATTGGATTTGCATCAGGCAACTGTGCAGGCCAATCCAGTCTGAATATCAATTTTGACTTTTCATACAGTACACAAACAGCTTTGGGTCATTGTCCTCTTGCAGTATCCAAGATTGATTATCTGATCCAAACCATTTCTCAGCAGACTTTAACAATGCTCAGCTATAGATTTGGAGCAGCTTTTCAGCATTTAGATTGTTAGTAAACATGTACAAAGTGCCAAAACCGTGAAGACTGAAACATCCTCAAACATGGACCATAACTGGATGTTTAACAGTGTGCTGCAAAGGCGATTTTCCCAGAAAAGACCAAGTATGTTTGGCAGAAACTCATGTGCAAAAAGACGCTTCATCAGTGAAAATTGCATTATTCCAACCACGATTTAAATTTACTTAGCCCACAAGCATCGCTTTCAACATGCTCCGATTTAATGAAAGGTTTCAGCATTGAACTATGCCAAGAAATTTTCGCTTCATTTAACCGCCTTTTCAAAATCATTATACTAATATTAACTTCCTTTTTAGCCAATAACTTTTGTCTTTGTCGCAATGTCAACAAAGGCTTTCACTGAAACAACTTGCGGTTTGCCTCTCCTGGGACAATCGCCGACGTTTTTTCGATCTTCATATCACATCACCCACTTCCGTCCGAAATTTGATTTGTGCATATATTTAGCAGCAGCTTTATAAGTTACTTTAGATCCTTTACTGTGAGTACACAAGAACACTGTCAGAAACGATTTGCATACAGCGCACTCATTTTGGAAATTATGTGTTCTTGTCATAATAGAAAGTAATGCTGGCATCTCAAGCAAAAAGTGTAGTAGCCTCCTTTGTCCTTCAACGAAAACCACAGTAGTGGAGCCCTCTTAGTAGTTTTCTCTTGAAGCAGTCTAGGTATCGCTCTTCTGACAGACTGTAACACCATACTGTAGTAGAGGTTTATAGACCATATCGCTTTTACACAAACCCAGGCATTTAGATCAAATCTATTCAAGCATTTCACAGTCAGAATTATTTGTTCTTACTTATATTACAGGTATTATAGGTATAGCATAAGTAAACAATGTTGCAAAAAATGAAATTTTTTTTAGTTTTTCATTATATAAATTGCGATATGTATATGTATAATACTAGATGTGGAATACAGCTGTCAAAGTAATATAATTCATGAAAGGTAATTTTCTGATTTTAATTGTGATCTTATTCAACTAGAATTAAATTAACAAAATTTGTACACTATATGTATCAGATGTCCGAGACCTCTGTAGATGGAAGATTACTTCTTCATATAATATGGTGGAAAAACAATTGTATTAACAAACCTTATATAAAATCAATGTATAATGAAAATAGTGTACATTCTTGTAACGGGTGATAGAAAACATCAATACAAACAAAAATATTTTATACGACAATAGTCCTAAACCTAATGGTTTTCCTGAAAAAAATTAACAAACTTCAAAACTTTGTCAGAGCAGAGTTCAACAACTAATTAATATTTTTATTTGGGAATTATTCACGATATTGTTTTTATTATACACAACAACAAAACATTTAACACAATTTTTCTATTAACCAAGAAACTCGGAAATTGCATCAGGTCATTCATAAACAGGTCAAAGACCATTATTAAAATACCCAAATAAATACAATGTTAGTAGTTTATGACCTATGGTTACAAATAGCTTAGTAGTACATTGAAGTTGATTGTTAAAGATCTTTCAACTTTCCCTTATTCAGAAAAGAATCTCTATCTTTATGTAAAGTTAAATGTATTTTTTTATTTTTTGTAAAAATTATTGTGTATGTTGATTAATATATTGGCTATCAAGTGTAATTTAGTTTCACCTCATATGCGGTGCTCCTTGTTTATAATAATAAATGGGTTCTATTTTTATTTCTTGAGGTTTTGAATCTCACTATTTAACCTATTTGAACATAATCTAAAAGTAATTACCTGAAGTGAAACTATTTAAATTTTCTGTGCCAAATTAAATTCTAATTTAACAAAAACATTACGATAATTTAGCAATGAAACTGCTAATTATATTTTATTCATTGCATTCTCTGAATTAATGTATTGTTTAATTAAAGTTGACGAGTAAAATGCAAATTCGACCTTCAATAACAACAACACTTTAGTTAGGTTATGTTTTCGTGTAAATTTTGTATTAACAACATATGTAATAATGTGAATAGTTGGGAACATTGCAATTCTTAAGTTTCATTCACAACCTCAAAATTAATAGTTGATATTTAATGTATGACTTTGTACAATAATTTACACTGTTATCATTCACATTTGAAATTAGTCATCAAAATTAGTACTTAATGCAAAAATTAGTAAACTCCAAGCTTTTGCAAATTAATTTTAAGTGGAGCATGCGTATTAGCTAATTTTGTTTCGATTACCCTAACATAACCTAAACTATAAACATAGAAAAATGAATAAACTTTTATACTGAATGCTATTCTACTTTTTATTTAAATATGAATTTCAAGTATTAATTTAAAATATTAATTTTGAGGTTGTGAATGAAGCTTTATTTTTATTAAATACATGTAACCTAACTTTATTGTATAAAATTTACTATGTTATTACCATTAAATCAATTGTCCAATAAATTAATTTTATTTTTTATTTTAAATTTTAAGCAAGAGATTGACTTTCAAATTTAATTGTAAACATGAATTGCTCAAGAATTTATGTGATATCTCAAGAATTCCAGTAATTTCCAGGGAATTCTTTAACCCAGTAGTGCCAAGAACTTTTTTTTCAGTGATTTTGTAAACTAGTGAATATGCGAGAATATAAAGACATAGTTTAAAGAAACAACGGTTATTTTTAAAATATCAAATATACTTTTTGAAAAAATAGCTGTTGTGAATCGCAACACCGAGCTCCTACAATGTTAATTCGGAAAACAAATCACATTAAAAAATATTTTTAATGCAAAGTTGCCAGAGTGCAATAACTTTAATTTGCAATATCTCACTAATGATAGCAAAAAAAGTTGTATCACATTTTCTGCTCTATTTTCGATTTTCTACCACATTTTATAAAAATGTACACTATTTTCTTTACACCCTGATATAGTTCTTATTACACTTAATATACTTTGTTTTACATATTATACTATTGTAAATCATATAGTATTACCTATATACAAAACTAGAAATTATTTTCTCTTTTATTGTTTGAATGTGCGCAAATCTTCTAAGAAGTGTACATGTTTATGTTATAACCATGTTTATATTTATATTGTATTTAATATTGATATTAGTACACATAATTTTGTATATAGTTTTTAATTGTTTTATTTGAGATTTTTTTCAATAAGGCATTATTATTTAGCTTCAACACCTCTCATATTCCATTCTAAACTGGTCGGTTTGTAATCTTGTATGCTTCATTTGATTTTAGATAAAACAAAATACCTAATGCATTCAAGCACCCATGTAGTGAAATATCTTTGTTTTAAAAATTAATCTATAAACAAAATATAATCTTATAATCTGATATTTCAGTCAAATTAAATTTTTTGATTTGTAAAAGCATCTAGAATCAAAGAAATAATGAATTTCACTCAAGGTAAAATGATAGATATGGTACACTTATTAAGTAAATACAACTGTAATTTACTTTTCACGAATCAACTTTACCAAAAGATATGCAGATCATTGATATCCATAATAAGAAAGTTTCGAAAAATTTATATAGTGATTTGAAACCACAGGTATTAATTATGCTTAAATCTAAGGATTGAAACAATTTAAAACCACAACTAATGTCGATTATACTAAAAATGAAATTCATAATTATAATGTAATAAATAAGATAGAGAATTAACGACTTTATTGTTTAACAGCATCTAATGACTAGTATAAGCAAAATCTATATTTAACGGAGTTATATACTTAAACATAAATACCATCCCGATCACCTTCCTTTTCATCAGGATTTTTCTGAAAAGGATTTTTAGCAACACGATTTTATTTAAACTGTAGCAGTTTAATCTGCTACCATTAATATATTTGAACAATGAAGTTTTCTTAACCCTACATTAGTCGCATGGGGGACACACATCACCCATATTCCTTTAATGCATGTTACAAGTGTACATAGAAAATTTAGCATTCTGTAATTACTAGTGATTTCTAAGAACATGCTGCAAACTTCGCCTACATAGTTTTAACGTAATGCCAGTGTTCCCACCAGATCAGCTTTGAAAAGAAAGAAAATGTAGCAAATGTAATAGTAAGCCCACAGCACTGCTGCAATGGTTCAATAAAGATAACAAGGAGGAACATTAGACAGCAGACAAAAGGATAAAGAAGAAGAAAATATAATTATTGAGAGAAATTGCAATTCTGATATTAACAAGAAATTAATGAAGGTGATGTAGAATCAAATGAGTAATTCAATTTATTTTGTAGGTACAATTGGATAAAGGAAATGAAGTAAAGCAGTACCGCTTTAAAATGTAAGAACTCAATAGCATACAATAGTTCAACATCTAACTGGATCTAAAGGTGTAGCTCATAAAGCAAAATCAGAATTCTAAACTCATAATATATTTATTGATAAAACAATTCTTTCAATAATTTCAACGCGCACAAATATTTATATTGAGGAATTTTGGCAGAAGTTTTCAAGATCCAAGAATACCAAATTTACTCATACAGTGGCTTACTGCTTCTCATAAGCGGCTTCAGATCTTCTAGAAAAAGTTTAATCAATTGTGGGATAATTTCAAAGGTAACAGAAGGGAATCCTGTTATCTTTATTTTCTTCTATGATATATAGGAATTGATAATGTTAGAGACAGAAAACAACACAGAGAAATTGATAAATTTGCTGCAATATGAGAGCTCTTTCAAATAATGAATAATAGTTTTAGGTCTATCCTAGCGAATATCTTACCATTTTACTTGCTTTTAGGGGCAGCTGTTCTTTTCATTAATATTTACTTAACAAACCAAGTAAATATTCTAAAAACATTTGCTTTAATCAATGCAAAAGCGAAGTATACCTTTAAATTACAACATATGTGGGTACACAAAGTAATAGTTGTAACGATGTTGTTTTCAGAATGGTAAAACCAATGCAAGATACTAACTGAAATATTACTGGAGGCAACTGGTTCACCAGTGCATCTATGCTCTCGAAATTATTGAGTGACAAAACACTAACATATGTTAGTAAACTTAGCAGTAATAGAAAACAAATATTCACCGAGTTCTTGCGACATAAAGGCAGAAAAGAAAATTCTTCAATGTTCAGTTTTCAGGAGCAGCGCATATTGGTATCCTATTGCACAAAGAAAAATAAGGCTGTTTTGATAATTTCCTATGCATCATGATGACACTAGACGAAGAAACTAGATACCAAAGATAATTGAAAATCATTACATTTTATAACCAAACAAAATTGGACTGGGTTTGATCGATGAGCTATGCCAGAAGAATAATGTTGCTTGTAATACCAGATAGCCTATGGTTGTTTTTTGCAATTTATTAAATGCTTCAGGAATTAATGCTTTCTATATATGTAATGCTAACAATTTATGTCTTAAAATCATGGTAAAGGGAGCAGAATTTATTAGAAATGTTACATGGAAAATGATAAAACCACAAATACTTGGCAAGCTTCGCCATAGAACAGCGATTTTGTTTACAGAAGAACTTGAACAAATAGCGCCCCAAGAATGTCATGGTTCCAAAGGTCGTTGCTTTTACTTACTAGATCTTATGACAAAATCATCAGAAGATGTTCACAGTGCAATAAGTGGGCATGTAGCCATCATTTTAAAGCTGTTTGTCTAAATTATTTTGAACAGTGATCTGATGACATATATGTATAAGAGATAATTGCACTTCTGTATTATTTAAATTTGTTCAATAAAATAATTTTTATGTAGTTATTTATTTTCTTATATCACATTTGTTTGATAATTTCTTAGTCAGTTGTCTCTCAAGAGTAAGAATATGAAGCCAAACATTAAATTTATATTGATTAACACCTGTCACCCATGCGAGTAAAACTGTCACAACAAGGTACATGACTAACATAGGGTTAAGAGCAATGAATTGGCGAATAAGTATAACATGCATTATTATGCATCCCAAACATCCAAAACATCGTAATCAGCATTGTACAGACTGCAAGTTTGAAAATAGTATCACTACATTAGAATGGCCATCCCAGAATGGAGTTACGAATCCAATTGAAAACATTTGGTCAGTAATGAAGCAAAAGTTTTATAGTAAGCCCAACTATATACTGAAACAACCATCCACCAATGTGTAGAAAACACTACTGGCCATTTATGCCAAAAAGTTGGCGGATAGCATAGGTAATCGTTGTCAATCTATCATCAACAACAAAGGAAACTGGACTGGATTAAATACAAGGTGTAGTAGAGTACATAATGTAGATTTCAATTGCATATATACTTTGTTTTTGGAGTCATTTTAGTGTAGTTAGATCATTTTTTCTTGTTATACAGACTGTAAATATCCAAATTAAAATTAATTTGGAGTAATCTGAGCAATTTCACAAGAAGTACATTTGAATTTAGATAAATTTTAATTAGCACCTGGGTTGGTAGGAGCATCGAGGTATGGTCAGCACATCTCAAAGGGCAGGTGGGTTGAGCTTATAACTAACATGCTGCAAATTCAGTCCCCATTAAGATAGATGAAACACTGTGATTAAATGCCAAGACATTAGAAGGCATCATAGGCACTGCAAATGTCCAAATAGGAAGTCATATGGCTAGCATGTGTCCCTGGATGTCTTGCTAATTAAAATAAACAAAAATTGGCTATTAGAAACCTTTAAAGTGAAATTAAAATTCTTATCCTTTAAATAAAAAGGCAAAAACAAAAGCGAATTAAGAAAATAACTTGTGTGTAGGACCATAATGTGTTTTACACTGCATTGGCTCTGAGAATGGTTAACATAAAGTTTCTCACGTGAAAATGTATATCAGGTTTTCAACTAATATAACTTGAAATGTACAAGAATTAAAATGTTAAATTCCAGAATCGTTACACACCACAGTGGTGGGTGTAAAAAGAATTCTTTAGTAAAATTAAAATAATAAAAAATTCAATTAATCTCTACATTGAGTAGAGCTTTCCCTTGACCTACTTAAATTAAATAAGGGTGTAAGTACATATTAGGGATAAACAAAAATAAAAAAATATGAGTGTTCCATCAGAATGTGGCACATTTTTCTATTTGTACATTATGGTCTTATCTAATACTAATACATTATTAGGAGGCAGGTTAGGTATTAGTTTGTCTTTCAGCCGTTTTTTATAATTTTAGAAGTCATTTCATTGTGATAATCTCCTGTTTTCAGACTAGACTTGGAATTTTAAGCATGGCTTTTTTTATAAAACCATTTTCATTACCAATATGCTCTGTAATCAAACAGTTATCTTTAAAGATAACTTTGTAACCCTTTATTAGTATCATTACTCCAGTTTTTATCGTGAGTGTGGGATGAACATACAGGGTGGTCCAACGAAAAGCTTGCTCCTTGCTTAATGGCTAGAAAAATGCTTGGACACATTGAATTTGTTTTTGAGGGGGGCACATTTTAAGCATATTCTCCAATCTGTCGCTTCAACCCCTTAGTGGAGGTGAACCACCCTCCAATATTTTAAATGGGAGGTGGGATCGAACGATATATCATTTTAAACAGCACACGTTTTTTTATAACAATGCCATAATTGGCGGATTTAACTTAAGCAGTTAATGTAGGAACATCCTTAGAAACCAAAATCCTAAATTTTTTTTTATTAAGGAAACAGAAACGTGCGTTTTAGTTGTTAGGCATCAAAAAAAAACCACAATCATTACGTTGTTTAGTTCTTTCAAGGAGTATTCTGACCTCACCCATAACAAAGTAAATTCAAAAACGATTACGAGTGATTGAGCAGCATAGAAATCATTCACATTTTGATTATCACCAAAAACATTCTTTCCCATAAATACTTATTGGTAGATGTTTTGCATGTTTGCAGTTGTGCGATGAGATAATTTAGTAGGCTAACAATTGAAACGAGTGAATTGAATACTGTCATTTATTCTGTATGGTTGTTTGTCAAGTAATTTCTCATTTTACTGTAGAAAATTGTTTATTCAATTCCAGAACGAGTTGAAATAGTTAAATTTTATTTTCAAAACATTAGTTGTGGGAAGCTTACTGCTCATGTGTTTAATAATGCTCATCCCAATAGAAATGTGAGTGATACGTATGTTGCCAAACTTGTAAAAAAGTTTGCCGATACCGGATCAGTCTGTAATATGAAACACTAGCTGCGACGACCAATTAGAAATGAAGCTATGGAAATGACTGTTTTGGGGTATGTAGCATTAGGTCATACTCAAAGTACTTGTCAAGTAGCTGAAGTCTCAACAGTGTCTTGTTCGTCCATGTCAAGAATTTCAAAAGCTCATAAATACCATTCGTATAAAATTAAATTAGTACATGAACTGAATGAGAATGATTTTGACAGAAGATTGCAGTTTTGTGAGAACATTAACCAGAGAATAATTGACGATCTGGACTTATTATTTAGCGTTTGTTTTTCCGATGAGTGCACATTTTATTTAAAGGGTGCTTTAAATAAGCATAAGTATCGTTACTGGGATGACAGTAACCCACATTTGTTCTGAGAGATTCACACATAACATCCACAAAAACTACATGTCTGGTGTGGCATATTAGGTAATAATATTGTAGGGCCACTTTTTATTCCTGGAAACTTGACTAACGAAGTGTATTTAAACATGCTAGAAGATGTGATTGTCATACTAATAACAAAGCTAACAGAAAGTGCTTCAAATCATAATGTTGATCTTCTTCACTTCCAGCAACATAGGGCACCTCTGCATTATGCTGCTCCTATAAGGGAAGTTTTAGATAATTGGTTTCCTGAGGTCAAATTGAATGGCCAGCCAGGTCACCCGTTTTAGCGCTCTTGGATTATTTTCTTTGGGGACACTTAAAAAGTAAATGTTTTGCTACTAAGCCAGAATCTGTTGAAAATCTTTGCCAACAATTAATAGTTCAGTACAGACGTATTACACCTGATATACTGGCAAATGTTCGTCAAAGCTTTGATCACAATCTTTATTATGGTATGGAAGCAAATAGGTGAAATTTTGAACACTTGTTAAAGTAATGTCTCAATAAAATCGTTAACACACAAAGTTCGTTTCATTTAATGGAAATTTGTCACTTTTTAGAATCTTGTATCACTCTTACCCTTTAACAATGTAATCCTTTTCGAGGTCGTTTAATAACATTAAATGATATGATTGTTTTGATGCCTAACAACTAAAATGTATGTGTCCGGTTCCTTGATACAAAAAATGTAGGATTTGGGTTTCTACATACATTATAACTCAAAATCATAATCTTAGCTGACATGACTAATTTAATTAAGCTATTAACTAGGTTGGGAAACTTAACTGCAAAATGGCATTGCTTGACTCGAGGCTAGTTATCTTGGATAAACTGTATAGCTGAAAATATTTTGTCACTTGGGTTTACAGTATCATCCATACAAACTAAATTAAAAACTGCTTTTGATTGCACAAATGCTAAAATATAAGTGTGCACAATCTCTAATAGGAAATTTTTTTTTTAACTTACATTAACCCAGGCCAAAGTTTAATATTGTGCATACAATTAAGGAAAAAGTATTCATACACCAGCAATATTGATGTTTGTATAGCTCTTTTGATTTTATAATCGAAAGACACCAGTATTGTTTTTACAAGACATATAGTACACAACAGCTTTTAAATGTCATTTATTTATTTATTATTGTTATTATTATAATTTAATTATTATTACTATATACAATTTCTGATAAATGCAAAATTACACTGGAAAAAAGTATCCATACATGTAAGGAAATTTTAAATAAATGAAGTCTCATATTTGGTAAAGTAACCATTTAATTTAATAATTGCTTTAAGACATCAAGACAGTGTTGCAACCTACGAATAAAGGAAGCGCCCCTCCCATTCAAGCTGTTGTAAATTTATGTAGCCAGCGCAGAAGCACCACCACTGGTTGATGCCATCTTTGTTAGTTCATTGGTAAAGTGTTAATTATTGATTTGATTTAATAAAGATATTTCTTTGTAAATTAACAAAATTCATGGTTAAATGTGCCGCTTACGGTTGCACTAATAGAAGTACTAAAAAGATGTCTGGCTTATCGTTCCATAGGCTAATTTTAGTCAGCTGATTTGCTTCTGCCGCATTTAACATTAAATTCCTTCTTATCTTTAATATTTACAAGTATTTTAGAAATATTTACTTATTTTGTACATA
>JAHWXV010858515.1:0-11061 GCA_024586415.1 Phrixothrix hirtus
AATCCTTAGGTCTGTGTTAAATAACACAGCCCTAAAATTAGTTTGTTTTGCAGTCCAATAAATCAGTTACGCAATAAGCGAAACGTAATTAGAGCACTTAACTCTTGTTGCCAAATTAGACCGCGAAGCAACACCCTATTAGGGCTCATCAGGCAAACGCAGTACACCCTGGTGTCCAAAAACAAATTCTTCGAAGCTTAAATAATAAAACTTACCGTGTACAGTTATTTAATAATATATTATTTAAATGTCATGTATGAAGTATGTAATGATAGAATTTCTATGCAAGCATAGGAAACGGTTAAATAACAGAAACCTAATGCTAGCTTTACCAAAGTTAAAATTGGCATTGGTTATAAAGTGATCAATGTGTTCAAAAATGAAGCAGTTGTTAAGAAGTACAAGTATAATATAAAACTTCAGGTATTAAACTAACAAATAGCAGAGAAAGCATGAGAGTATTACAAAAGGTGAAATAGCCTTTAATATAAATTGGAGATATAGTATAAAGCAAAATAAAAATTGATATTTGTATAAATAAATAAAAATGTTAAGGAGAAATAATCTGACAAATTATTAAGAAAATTTATTAAAAAGTGAATTTCTAAATTTATATTGGCAAAGAATTGTGTTTATACAAATATTAATTTTTATTTTGTTTTATACTATGCCTCCAATTATAAATTTAGTACATCTTATTTCAACTTCGTGGTATATTATAATTAATAAATAAAACCTGATGTATGGAAGCAGTGAAATAACTGTCTTATTTCTACAAGTTGTTTTAGTCGTTCAAGGCGTTGAGTTTCATTTGTTAGTTTTATAAATTGCTATTTTTTCTTCTACTAATATTTCTTACTAATATCATGGTTTTTTCCTATAATATATTTGAAACGGCTGCTTCTGTAAAATATATTTATATAGGGTGTCTACGAAATAGGAGAATTGCGTTAACAGCAGATACATTTTGGTACACACAACAATACTTCAATAATAATTGATTGGCCAACTGTAAGTCTTTAGCAACAGAAGGACGCGTATAATGTCATATTCCCAGCTGATTATTAAATACCCCTAAATGTATCGAATCGATAATTACTGTTTAAAGTAAAAATTTGATTTGCTTCCATAAAATTTCTAGTGGCCTTTTAATTGTGGAATGAGTTTATTACTTAATAGATACAATTTTCGATACATTTTTATTATTGAAAATAAAACATACTTTAAATAACTTTTGCTTTTAAAAATGTTCTACAATGTTTTAGGCCGTTTTAAAACGATAATACATTTTACACAAAATTTATAAACAATTTTTCTACTAATTAATAAAAATTTAAATTGTCGTATTCATAAACGTAAACTAAATTTTGATAAATATCTAATTTTATTAATATCATTTGGGTTGTGTATAATTTAAATTTTGTGAAAACGGCTCAAAGCCATAATAGTAAATAAGTTCCATGCAAATTTGACGTAATTTGTATGTAATAATACATATGTTTTATACAAATTAATGTGGATCAAATAGACTTCAATTTTATACATACCTACTAAAATTATAACTAATGTCAATTTTAGATATTTAACAAATAACTTTTTTAATAACAAATTCATAAATAATTCATAATTGTGTGTTAAATAATGGATCTTATATTCCGGATATCCGTATAAGTAGAGATCCCGCTAGATGATTTATTAAAATTATTGCAAAATCATTGATAAAACTTATTGTAAAATAAATGAGTATCACGTCAATATCTCTCATGATACAACGTGAGTTAATTTCTTTGTGGTGGGTACACAGATGTTCACCATTACTCGGATCAGGTCTTTTGTTTATATGGAACGTATGTAAAACATCACTATCGCCTCAATTTTAGCACATCTGAGTCTTATTTCAATGGTTTTCACGCCACAATAAGTTGCTTTAGCCGAAAAATTTGCTATTTAATTGCACAAATAACATTTAATTATTAAAGACTTCGATTTCTAAAGAGAATTTTCCCAGAGATCTAACACAAGCAAGTATTAATAACTTTGAAACGTGTAAGCTTCCCTTCTGCTTTTCGAAGACCCGACAAAACCAATAGAAAATATTTCAGTTTATCCCTTGTCGGAGGAGAAGAATATCAAATAAGGAGTCAACGAGTTTGGGGACATCGGTCGAAACTTCTATAACTTTTTCTGAAATTCCAGAATTTCGCTTGAACTTCCCTGGAACCTCTTCGAACTTCCCTTCAAACTTTCCACCATCGTACATAAAATTTCACTATGTAGTCAGACCCTTGAGTGAAAGTATGTGGTGGGCTTGAGATGCCCGAGACATTAGTTATATAAAATTTCAAGATAAAGATAAAATTTATATTTTATAGGACATCAGAGTTCGGGTTTGAAAAATGTTATGTTTTTAACGTAAAATTGTATTCTACTTATTTAAAATACTATTTACACAAAGCTATTAAGGTTTACGATAGTCAGTCAGTCATCAGCGGATCATCACACATGATGCTAATCAAGTGGTGTAGCTGAAGATGACATTGACTTTTAAGTGATCGTGACACTGATAATAACAGCGACGTACTTGATATAAATGATGCTGCACAGCAATGCACTATAGAATAGAACTTCTACGGAAAGCGACTAATAAATAAACAATTTTCTACCTTTACTGTTGGAATTTGCTACAAGCTCAATCTACATTTCGAAGCTGTAACATTTTACTAAACTTCTTATTTTAGTATATTATTTAGAGTTGCGAAATAGTTTGTGTAAGTTTTTCTATCAAACAGTGTGCGTAAATTTAAGCTTTATTTGTTAATCCTTTTTGTTACTGTTAATCAAATATATAATCAATGGAAGAATGGCATTTTTAAGTCTTTTATACCATTAACTATATACCCATTTCTTTTGCTTAAATTATAATATTAGTAAGCGTACTTACACACTGACCATGCGAATTACTTATAACTACCAATTTTATTTTAACACTTATGCAATTGTTTTAATTTTGATTTTATTTTTTTGTAATATACCTAGTTAATTGTTTTTAAATATTTTATTTAAAATGTAGTTAATGCAATATTTTAACTATTCAGAGAAAATCAATAAGTTTAGAATAGCAATAAAACACATAAGGTTTACAAAGTAAGTAAAATGTTTAATGAACAATTATGATGTAATTAATTGCTTTTGCGCTAATTGATTTATCTCTAGTCGTGTTAGCCAAAATAATACCTTAGTAAAAATAATGATACTCATAAACGTAACCTATTTCTCGATATTCGTCTGCTTTATAGTATTCTTCCAGTTATCGATTGTCATTAAATTACGAATCCGCTCCTTTCCTTTGACTGAAGCAGCTGCTCTTGGAGAACCATTACTATACTAATTTTAGATGCTGTAAGATAAAGTACGTGTGTGACAGCCTAATCATTGTAGAACAGTAATTGAAATAAATGTCTGACATATGTTGGTACGTTAAAGAAGAATAAACGCAAACTTCTAGCTATCTTATTGTCTAATTAGGAGAAAGCAGTGGGGCGACGATTTTTTGATTTAACTTTGACATAATAATTTTACTTACATTCCAAAAACAACCAATTGTCGTTTTATTGTGACGAGTAAACCATGATGATCCAACGAACAAAAAAAATAAGAAATCCGACATTACTTTTTTTACAATAGTACTAAATTGAGAGTTCGTTTATTGGATACAAAATGTGTCATATACTCTACATTTAGATATACTAGAAGATGGCTAGTGTTTTTAATCACAATTTAAATATTTCCAGTGTCAGTAGTGGTGTTCTGTATCAATTTTCTTAAGAAATGAAGTTTCGCAATACTTATTTCAGATGAAGAGAAAAATGTAAAACAAAAATATTACTTTGCGGGTTCGCTCGATAGCCACTACGCATTCCTCAAGTAGCCGATGTTGGGTTACAAATATGTATTTTTTTCATGAAATACTGTACCCAGGTCTCACAGATCCGGGTCTAGCGATTAAGTAATAAAATTGGGAGGAGGAGGTTAGTAATTGCGAGTTAATGTGCATTGGAAAATGTCAAAGATTAGGAATATTCCATCACTAAACTCCTACCACTTTACCATGTTACTACAAGTACCACATAGCACATTTTAAAAAAATGTTATTCCTACGAATTTATAAGAAAATGTTACATTTTTGAGTATAATCGACAGTGCACCTTCCCAATTTTGTCCAAGACCAAATTATTTCTTTTATGGTAGAATGGATAGCATTCTTGAGAAAATATGTCAAAATTTATAGTTTTAATTTAAAATGCTTAGATTAAAATTGGGAATAGTGCTACAATTTGGAAATTTATCAATTACTTATATCTTTGAAAACATATTAGATTAAATGAAGAATTACAGTTACTTTTTATTTCCCAATGTAAAATGAGGAAACTAAACAATGAACTTAAGGCATCCTCAAATATCCAAAAAGGAACTATCGGCAATGCTTAGAACAATTTTTCAAGAAAAGATGTGATCAGCAAGATTAGAAATACACAAAATAAGGTTAAAAATTAAGTTAAAAATTGCTCCAAATAGAAAGAACTTATAATAATACACAGAATACATAAGAAGTGGATAAGTTGATGAAAAGAAGAGTTAACAGACCCTGATAACATTACAGCAAAGTCGATAATAATTGAGGTTTCAGCTCGAAACGCTTTAACTTTCGGCTAAATTCTAATAGGGGCAGCAAAATGACCATAACAGTTAAAACTAAGGAACTCAAAAATGATTTTTTTTATCCTGAAGCCTGTCACAAACATAAGTAAATAACTGTATTACAGTGAATCGAATCTTTATTGTGTTTGCGAAATTACTAGGTGCAAGTTTAATTTAAATAGGAATTTGTCTTAAACACCCTGTAACTTATCCGGCTATATCTGTCAAAGATTCGCGTGGAGTTGTATTTAAAATATGGACATAAATTGCTTTACTATTTATTTTTATAAAATCTAAACTTAGGATGAAATCAAAGATATCTTCGCCATGCATTTTGAATTCGGCAAATTCGTTAAGTTCAGGTAGAACTTTGTTACTTTTCTTCAAATTGTTCTCCATTTTCTGTAAGTAGTACAGTAAATTTATACATAAGTAACATTTATAACCACTAGGTATAATTGAGCTAGTTTAATAAAAGGTCATTTGGTAGGTTCTAGTTCATCTTTAACTGAATTACTATTTTAGGTGACTGAATTTCGTAATTTCGAAATAGTTTTCTGGATATTTTAAAGATTTTGGTGTTAAAAGACTTACGGGGTTTAATACATTATTAACTTCGGTTAGAATCTCAAAAATATTTAACATTTATAAATATAATATGGAACTGCATCATTGGTGCGGGGAAAGAGTTGTTTCAATTCATTAAAGTCCTTTAAGTGAATTAGAGCTTCTGCATAAGCGCCACTATTTTATAAAATAAAAGTAATTTAGTAACGAAATAATTTTACAAATACGTAAAATGAAGTGTTATGCTTCAAAATATGATATCATTGGTGATCCTCATGCTACCTAAGAAACGATTACTTATATGCCACTGGTATCACTGGTGATGTCATAAAAGAAAGGCACTTTTACGTAATTAACACAAAAGTTTGAGAGGTTGACTTCTGCACTATCTTTCTCGCTTCCTCTTAAATAATCGCTGTTGGTAAACGTCATACCGTAGAATTAATTAGTACAAGAAATTGCATTCAGTTGGTAGCGGAGTACAAATTAAATCTAAATTAAATGCACGGAGACTTCAGTTATAATTTAAATTTTTATATATTTGTACAAGTCCCATTAATAGAAAACAGCAACAAATAGTAACAAACTATCACTAAGAATAATCGGTGAACCTAATAGCTACCAATATGTTAAGTTACGGCAGCTGTAACGTGAATAAGGTATCAATTTGATTATTTCCTGAGGCGATCTCCGAAATACGAGTATTACAAATTTATTTAAAGACCTCCCATTTTCGACTATTCCGAAAGTGCAAACATTTTTACATATGCAAATCTATACGTAGAATTATTATTTGGAAAAATTAAAGTTTCTCATTTAAAACTTGCAAGAAATGTGCTATCAATTGACTTAGTGTCGAAACATTATTTATGTTAAACAAAAGTGAATTACTTCACTATTTTATATTTGGAAATGCTGCTACATTTAGAAGCGCTTTGGAAATATTCTTTGTAATGTCATCGTTGTAAAAGTTTTGTATCTTTCTGCATAGCAGCTGATGAATTAAATTGTTAATACATATTTAGTCTGCGACTATGGAGCCCATTGCTATTATATAGTTAGTGAATAAATAACTAGCCATATATACATTATATTTGGCTCTTGATATGTTTGATAAATTGTTCCAACATCTTTGATTTATAATTGAGTTAGATAATTTTACACTTTCATTTTCTAGCCACATGTAGTAATTTTTTTAAATAGTGGGCATTTAACACAATAATCTATTAAATGTATGACATTTAATAGGGACTTCGACAACTCTTCAGGCTAGTGGATATATAGACTAGCGGCGAAATTATTTAAACAAGATTTTATTAATAAACTGCTAATGTTGCCGATATAATTTTGAGACTATTCCTGAGTTGTAAACATGAATATTTATCACATTTTAGCATAAAACAACTCTGCAGCCCTGGATTGCTGAGCTTACCGGTCTCTTACGCGCGAAGATTTTGCAATACTTTTAATTTTTTGATTTTAGGAAATATTTGGTTACAATTGTTTCTAATTGTGATAACTCCTTTACAAGTTTTCATCCTACCAATTTTTATTGTACCGAGATAAAACATAAAAAGAATTATTAAATTTGAATAAACTGCTGTTTATGAGATGAGCTGAACCGACATGTATGTATGTAGCTTATTCTTACAAGTGAGTACCGTTTTTGAGATTCTGTGCCACCGTCAGAATTATACTCACAATAAACATGTTGATGTTTCATGGTAGAGAATAGAGCGTTTTTCAATAAAAAAGTAGCTTTTAATCAGGAACTATTGGTCAGTTCTTCAAGGTTAATAAAAAACAATCGTTAAAATATAATTTTGACTCAACACACTTTCTGGAAGAATAATTATTTACATAATAATTTAATTGGAATTTAAATACTTTTAAATCAATATCAAGGTCAGCCATGATTTATTACTATTGTAAATTGAAATAAATATAAAACAAGGATTAAGAGGTGTAGATTTAGTGCATTTTTGAGATTAAATAACAAAAAGTATGCTGAACGCGCAATTTGCAATTTATGATCGAATCAAACATTTCTTCCGTATTAGTTTGACTGGTAGAATACAGTTATTAATTATAACAAAAAATTACTTATAATTAATTTCCTCTACGAATTTTAAATAATTCTTGGGCGTCATTTGCGGTTTTGAAAGATTAATCAATCTACCATTACATTTAATATTAAATAGAACGAAGATAACATTTTTTTTTATAATTACTCAAGTATATAGAAGATGTTTCATAAAGCAATGGTTTTCCATTGTGATTATAAAATTAATTTCGCATAGAAATTTAAGAAATGTTAATTTTACTATCAAAAAACAAACAAAACTCGCTTCTTAACAATTAAAACCGATTCTATTTTAGCACGGTTCTCAACAGCTCAAATAGACATTTCCGCTTATTACAAACGCGATTAACAAATACGCCGATTATTTATAGCCTCAAACCCAATCCCCAACAGGAAATTCAAATTAAGCAATATATCTTTAAATTATTTAAATTTATCTCTACAGAATAAAAGTTTATAATTGCACACTAATAAAACATAAAACATGTAATAAATATAATTAAGCAGTAAACATAAAATTCTTAAAACGGCTTGTATCTATAAACCCACACGTTTCCATATTAAGCCACCTGTAGGATAATTATTCCATCGATTAATTCAATAAAAGTATCACAATAGCTAAAACTTTTATCAAATAGGTTAATAGCCTTATGATATGAAAGTATAGGTTGAAGTAGTTTAGGAAATGCAAGAAAATGTTGTATGTATAACACATTCCATTAGTTGTTGTACTTGTACAAAATTTTGACAAATTACCTAAATCAACTCTTTTATTATCATTTCTTCAAAGATGCAAATCAAAATTTTAGAAATTATTTCAAAAAGCCTTTCCCACCACCCCTGGCTTAAACGTAAACAATACAAAGCAACAAGGAGATTAAAATAGACGCAAATGTGTATTTCAGATTTTGAAAATGCCTGAAGGATTCTCAAAATTTTCAATTGTAATTAATTTATTTCAGCAGCAAAGTTGATGTCAGTGTCAAATTTCCACTGTATCGGCAAGGCTGTGTTGTCAAATTTTCCTCCAAATATCGTCTTCCTGTGTAGGGCAAAAAACATTAGATTAACTCCCGGTATGGGAAAAATCCCATCGCATACAGACTATTTCTTCAGACAAATAAAACATAGCCTCTAGAGATAGGCTCTTCTAAAAAACCCGCCAACTGGTCGAATGGCGTCCAGGCCTGAACAGATCTGGGCGAAGTCGTTCAGCCTTAAGTGATCTAACTAACATCTAACCTCAAATTATACCTTAGTTGGGCAGTAAATTTCATGCTTATTCCTTCAAAAAACAAATTCCTTGCAGTCTGTAGTTTTCCAGCAACTCATGTGAGGTTATAGGTCACCTACTTTCTAGATTTCTATAAGGAAATGGTGCATCCCGTAACTTATCATTGATGCATGCGTGGCTAACAGGTAGACTGAAGTCGTTTAGGACTGGATATATTTGTGAGGATGAATTCGCTCATCCTTAGATGGTTTGTCTAAAGTTTGATAATGCGGTTTGGTGTCAGGGTATAATATCAATTCAGAGATGATTATGCCTTATGCTTATTCCTAGAGAAACTCTAAGTTTCTGTATCCGGTAACTACCCAACAACTCACATGAAGCTATAGGAGATGTATAGAGCTTGTTTGTCTGGAAGACCTCACTCCGAAATGCAGACATTCGCTTCAGATTGAGGATGCCGTAGTTTCCTGGCTAGTTTATATTGTGAACCCGAAAGGCGATCTATGAGAAGTTCCTCGTGACGCAACCAACTCTGCTAACAATGTGCTTTCAAGTAATGGCACAAAATTGTGCATTGGATGCTCAAAAAGATATATTTTGTTTTAAAATTGTTTCCTAATGAAAATTGGATCTTTTTGTATTCCGAAATGTAATGATCAATTCAAACATTTCCTGGATTTCTTAATCCGCGAAGTTAAATTTGTTTGTGCCTGTCGGAAGGTGTTTTAGAACCCCCCAGAATAACTTTTATGTTAGTTTGGACTATCTATTATATAGCAATTTTTTCAACTTGAATATGTTCCTCAATGCGAGACTCCAAAATTAAAACTAAAACGATACTGAATATCTTGGACATTACTCATTAACAGAATTTGTTTGACCATATTTAAAGTAATTAAATTACCATGCAACTTTTATTTGCTTTTACGATGCTTTTCAAAAAATGTACGTTGTGTTGAAATTAAATATAGAGATTATGTGAGCAAATTGGTCAAATTATAACTTTTAAAGATCATTTTTTCTACTTAAGTAGTGTTTTTACAGCGTCAGTTTTTCCTTTGGATATCGAATGATTCCCATACAAAATGTTTGTACAACATTCATGGTAAGGATGAAATCATGCATACGCACATGTGAGGAATACATTTTAGGAGTAAAAATAAATGTTTGTGATGGCATTCTATGTACTAGTAAGCTAACAATATTATAGATAGGTTTTTAAAACAGTTTCCATCATCATCTTCACATATCTTTGACACAGAAACTCTTAACTTTTTTGTAGGAATAAAATTATAAACTTTGAAGTGTTTTAATCACTGTGATCTTCTATAATATTCACTGTTTTTTTTATGAACTTGAACTTTTATTTAGTCAATCGTTTGTAACCACAAAGTACATGCGTTTAGTTTTATATGAGTGATATTTCAGAGTTTGCTTCATATTAGTTCACCTTTAATCAAGTCAGCATTTTATGCAGTAAAGTTTGGTGATTAATTTTGATGTTTTGTGTTTATGTTAATAATTATTTACCGAGTTACTAAAATGTGTTGGAGACTTTTCATAGTTTTTAAAATTAATAGAATTCTCGTATCTATTAAAATAAAAAATAATTCAATGTCGAGTATTTGAAATATTTGATCTACACAATATTACTCTTTGGTTGGCTGCAGTATTTAATATGATTGATGCTTCAGCAGACTAACAAAGTATTATTGAAGCTAGTTTTCTCGGGAATATTACAATCAAGACGTAACCATCTAATAGTCATTACTTATCTTGTGTTGAGTTCTTTGTTATTAGTTTTGAGCACGAAAAAACAATTGCTTATAACGATGTTTTGTTTATCAGGTTCGTAATTAGTGTCGCAGTGATGATGATATACTGCAATACATTTCGATTTAAAATTATAGGTGTATTTGCTAAAATATACATTTTAAGACTCTTAAAATATATATTTTATCAAATATGCCTATAATTATTAACCATAGGTAACTATAGGCTGGAAGCAAAGTGAGTAACTATTTTGAAGTTGTTTCAGAAATTAATTTTCAGAAAAACTGATTTGGTTTTAATGAAACCTTTTGACTCAAGTTGGCCTCGGGTTAGGACATATACCAATTAAAGTTTTCTTTTTGAAGCATTTGGTTCTTCAGAGATCTCCGTAATGGTTTGCAAACTATTTTGTCACCTTATTAAATCCAGTATTGATGAATGGTTTCGTTTACATTTGTGATAGACGCTGATTGTGTTGCCAAGGTGAAATAATTACAGAAAAGGGGATATTTTGCACCAGATTTTAATATTAATTACACATGTTACAAATCAAATCGGTTTTTCCCATGTGTCAACTAATGTGAACAATTGCTGTTAATTCTAAACAATTGTAACAAAAATTAGAAACAGTAAATGGAAAATTCTAGAATCATCTAGAATGTTTTCTTTGTAATAAAATAGATGATGTAATCCGCAAATGACTCAT
>JAHWXV010858622.1:0-10678 GCA_024586415.1 Phrixothrix hirtus
ATTGGTAAAATAACTTGTCGCACTGGAAGGACTCACAATAAAAAAAATTTATAAATAAATTAAAAATTAAAGAATTTGCATTCTCTACATGCAGGTAGACGAACCTTTACAGTAATAAAGTTGTAAAGAAAATAAGGGTATTTTAAATCCTTAGGTCTGAGTTAAATAACACAGCCCTAAAATTAGTTTGCTTTGCAGTCCAATAAACCAGTTACGCAATAAGCAAAACGTAATTGGAGCACTCAGCTCTGGCTGCCAAATTAGACCGCGAAGCAACAGCCCTTACAAATTTATTGGCTTTCATTCACTAATATGTACGTGTCATTCTCAACTTCCAGTTATACAATTTTTGCTAATAAAGTTAGTAATCCTTGCTAATGATCTTAGTTACATAGAAGAAAGTCAATATCATTCCTAAAATGAAATAAGACGACACTTCTATTTGTCCTAGTCAAAATTACAGAGATACCCATCGTAACCGTTTAGCTGCCTGTTCTATATAACCCCCCCACCCCTCATAAAATAAATCGCAACATTTTTTGTCGTTATTCAACTCTTGTTCATTAAATTGATGCTAGGCTTGAGAAACTTATAACTTAATGATGTAGAACTCGAGTTGTCAATTTAAAATTGCTGTAAAAGAATATGTTCCCGCCTTATCGTTTTTATTTTCATTTTGTTCATTTTGGACGCTCGCATGTATAACGTCCTTTAGGGCTCATCATAATTTAAATCGAAGACGCTCGATTAATCTCGCTTTAGCACTTGCAGCGAAGAATAGAGTCTGTCGTCGCGTTTGACTTAGGCAACACGAAATTTAATATTGTTAAAATTCCTTTATTCAGTGTTATTTAAATCGCTATTAATTTTTAATTTAAATCAAAAATATTGTTTATCAGGCCAAAACGCCACTAATATTTTCAGCTGCACATAAGAGTGAATAATTTTAATTATCATGTGTATTTCTCGTGTTCAAACAATTATCACACCTTGCCAATTTCCAAAGATCCTGTCGATATTATTCATCCTTTCTTCTCCTTTTTAGAAGAAATAATTGTTAAAGACACCCCAAAGACGTTATTCGCCTGTAAATTGATAAGTGTAAATTTATATTACATTTTTGATTATTCACTTTGTGTGCAACTATCACTTAAAATAAATCAAGATTGAATCAGTGCAGAAACCTACAACAATTTCTGTTTTATTAACTTATTATTTCGGCGAGTTATTAAAATAATAACTGCTGGTCCTTCGTAAAAAAACCTAATTAATATCATTAGTCGCTAGCGCAAATTTGAATTTTAGCGCGGTTATCCTACAGAATATATATTAATTTATAATGAAAGTATCTATCAATAATTCCATAAAAATAATTTTACAGCATAAACCTATGAAATCAGTTTCAATATAAACTAAGATTCATATTGAAAACACGTATTCTTATTAAGAAATAAAATTATAGTGTTACTGAATTTTTAATTGACAACGTAAATCAAACTTTTTAACGGTACCAATTTTTATCATTGTACTTGTTTATACGTCGATTTTATCAATGTACTAGTTTAGTGGTTTACTAATTTTTAATATCTTTTTTATATCTTTTTATAGCAGTTTTGAGTGATACATGTTGTTTAATAACATACCTACATACAACAATTCAAATGTCATTAGTATTGGACGACGCTGTCATGAGATAAAATAAAATACTGTTTCACCTGTTTCAAAACTTCGATTCGATTCCATTTCCAACTTAATATCTATTAATGAATTTTTCAAAGATTTGCTCTATTTAGAACAATAGAACACAAAAATTGGACATTATTTGAACTTAAAGTAGCTGAGAGGAACGGGCTCGATCTCTTCGCGATCAACATAGCTATGCTGAAAATTTAGATAATTGATATATGCTTGAGAGTAACCGTTGCCGGTAAAGTTTAGTTTCATGTTCTCATATATATACTTTTCTGAATTTAAGCGAAGTATAAGATTGAAGATGTCTAGATTTTTAAATTTGGACGCGTCTTCGGCTTTATTTGCACGCTGATTTTTCTAAAAACCAATCAAGAGCCAGCGGGGATTTTTAAAGACCAATGGATGCTTTGATTGGCCAAATCTCTGATTCAGTTTGTTTGATTGCTAGTAATTCATATAGTTCCCATTGTCGGTATGTCATGGAAATAATTGAATGTACAGATGTACAGATTAAATCTAGCTTGATCACTGAAAGTTATGTGCGGCACTTTCCAGCATACATTTGTTAAACTGATTTTACAGTTTACATTGCTCTTGTAGCAATCATGATGTGTTCGAGATCTGATTAGAATTAGCGCCTGACTTATTTGGGATTGATTTTTTTAAACATCTCTGCAAAACCAAAAGCCTGCCTTAACGGCATGTATGCGATAAACTTTTTTTGAAAGTCATCTACAACATGCTTAGTTTAAGTTTTTTTGATATTATCGTACTCGGTTTTAATTATCCAAGCGGCTAACGACAAATTATTATTCTTTCAATCGGAATATGACGCATGTTTCTTTATCGCGGATGTTGCTCCTGGCAGTCTATATACTACTACTTTTTGAACACCAATTTCTTCAAATAAAAACCAGGAAAAATTGTTTGTTAAATTTTATTCATGGACAGGTTGATTAGCGTCAGCAGTCAAAGCATTGCATCTAATATATCACTTTATGTAAATGTAACTATTGCACGTGTCAGTTATTAGATCTTGACTTTGAATTTGATTCGTATTTTATCAGTCAGTCCGAATATTCTAGAACCGTACGGCAAATAGTTGTGGGTTCATATCCAGTGACGAATTCCTCAACAGCTAAACCTTCAAAAACATTAAATGTCATTGCCATGTTATATTGCTGGTGATGAACATTGTTTAATTTATATACTAGTGGATTGTAATAAATTTCTTACACTGAAACAACATTTTTGTTTCGCTGCGGGTGATTGTTTTTTAGAATTCGAATCGATTGTCGAAGACGATAAGGACGAATATTATGAAATCATAACCGTTGATTGCACAGCCGCATCTGGAGAAGAAGTTGTTAATTCTTCGAAAAGTAGAAAACAATGGAACAAATTGTTTCTGTTGACATTATTATTATTGAATTTTAAAGCCATCTTCCTTTTTCAATTCTAAACGTATAGAAAAATTTTCGTTACGGAAATCTATATGTATACCACGCCGATCTATTACATTTATTATGATATTGCTTCTAAGGCTCGCGGTCACTTCCAAAAATGTAGAGTTAACGGGATATTCATTTAATCTAAAATTCGGTGGCACCTAAATATCTATCTCGCTCGGTGTCTTCACTATTTGACCGTTTCTATACGAGCCTGTTATTATATTGCAATCCAAATGGATGTTGGTATGTTTTAGAATTTGTACATCCAAATTAGAAGAATGTTGTAGATTTTTATTGAACACTTTAGCGCTAAAACCCAATATTAAACCAATGCTTCCAGACTGTATGAAATCGATCGCATATTTACCTTTTATTACACATAAGAGTGCTATTTCTGGCTGTCAATTGAAAAATATCTTTAGCATTAAGCTGGAATCACTACTAACCTCTCAGTTACACCTAAACAGTCAAACACGCGTTTAATAAATAGTTTTTGCAAGTAATCATTTATTTAATCAATTTTATAAAAATGAATCGTATTATTTCCGTGCTTAATGTTGCGATTGAAGTGGAAACCGTAGAGTCCATTTAAGCTAAAACATATTTATATTTCAAATCATAACTAGCGATATTCCCAGTCCCCTCTAAACTGAACGTATTCGACATATCTAGGAATTTTGACAAGACTCCAGCTTATTATATAAGAACAGGATAAACAAGAGACTACAGATGACTTTGTTAAACTCTTGCATCCTTTTATAGTTGTAGTAAATGCCGCAGACATGAAAATATTCAATAACTTCCTTAGGCGGTCTTATATTTCCTAAACTATCAAAATAAAAACTTTCCAGTCTACTTTCTTATAGCAGACCCAATGAGTACCAGCATTTTATTTTATACAAGTTTAATACCTGCCTAATTAACTCTTGCTTTTTTAGGTAAGCCACTTGGCATAAAGCTCCTCAAAAATTTGGCAGGTCTTTTGCATATTTCCGCCGTTCAATATCGGTTAGAGACCTAAGAGACGGATTTACAAGTTCTTGAATCCATATAAAGTCGCAGGGGCGAAGCACTTACAGTCCTGTATGGCTACAAAAATCGGATCCTATTTTCCCTATAGCAAATGCCACCATTTCTCTATTATGTCTACTGGTTTCCGATTGGCGTTTTTGCAGACTGAAATCGTTTACCGCTTTCGCAATCCCGGCTGCACCGCCGCTTAATGTCCCCAACGCTGAGAGATCAACAAACAATGGAATTAGCGGAATAATTCGACCTGTTTTATGTAAAGGTATTATACTGGGTACTTAACTTCTTTTCTTCCACCCGTAGCGCGCATGGCTAAATAAGCTGCCGCCAATGTCCGATTAATTTATTATTTATTATTTATTATTCGAAACAATTCCACCGCTGTTAACGTCAGCACTATTCAGGGCAACTTTTATTTTCATTAGAATCTTAGATTCAAACCTAACCATGCGCTGTCTCACCCTTTTTATTTTGGTTTTTGACAATCCCACGTCTAATTTACGTTTCATCTTCAATACTCCAGCTACAAATAGCGCTGCCATTGTTTCTCCTTGTAAAGCGAGCTTTTTCTTATAAGATCTTGTCAGCTTTATGGCGATCATGTAAATTACTGCTATCCCTATACGCAATATCATGAACGTTACAGGTAGCGTCAATCCGATTCCTACCAAGAACATGACATTCCAGACGTTTCTCTAACTTTGTCTCCAGACCATAATAATGGTAGCACGGAATATGTGTTTTAATAGGTATCTTATTGATGAGAGAATTTAAAACTCCTCTACCAACCCTTGCTTTATTTCGCTTTTTATGCATTGTTATTCGTTCACCGTCACACGAAGTTATGGGCTACTTTTTACTTATTGCCCATATTTATATCATAAAGCATGTCCGGAAGATTAAAGAATTGCAATTTAAAATCTTTTATTTTTCATTTTTATTAATTACATTATTATCATACAAATAAACAAACATTGATAGAGCACAAATAGAAGATGAGTTCAAACGATGCATGCATGCTGAATCAGCTACAGTTAATACTGGTCATTTGTTAAGTTCAATAATCAGTGTAGATGATTTTCCGCATGTTCTAAAATTATCAAATGGATCAAATCCCCTATAAAGATGCTTGGATCCACTAGAGTTTAATGGTAATAGCATTTTTTCACGCAAATAACTTTTTGCGCGCATCATTGTAGTCTTAATCTGCTGAGCATATTCTCCATCTATGATATTAAGTGGATAGTCACAGGTAACATCATATGGAGGTAAAACGTCATTCTCAAAATTGCGTAGGTCTTCATCTGTAATTTTACAGTAAGGTGAAAGATAACATCTAGTTTAGAATAAACACTTAGTATTCGTAGATTTTATCAATTACTATTGATCAAATTTAAAGCAATGATTGTTGGCTCGCTTGATTTGAATTTTCATCCTTTTCTTTTTGAAATGGAAATCGTAATCTTGGTATAGCTTGCTACTTCAAATAATCTGTTCCCACAAACAAAAAATATTTTTAATTATAGTTATACAAAAGTAAAATAAATGTGTATATTAAGATATTAAAAATTGTCTAAATTTCTAAATTTAACAAACTAATAGATATATACCTACAAATAATTATTTTCAAAACATTCAAACTACATTTTGTGAAAAACTACGTACGATTTTATTTAACTAAAAACCAAAGGTGAGAAGTGAAAGTCAGTTTTTTACATTCTAACCCGAAGGCTATTTGAACTTCGAAACTATAACGAAAGGTAGTTGTTTACTGCGATTCTAAATCGGAGGTAGTTGTGCTCTAGTATTTCGACTACTTAAGGTATGAATTGTTTGTAAATAAACAAACAAGTTCCGAGCTACGTTTACCATAGGTCATACGGTCGATATTGCACTCAGAATGAGTTGTTTGTAAACAACATATGATGTGGAGGGTGATCCTGTATAAACACCAATATATGGGGGTTCGTATATTAGCATCAATATACACAATGTTTTGTCCGCATATTTATAAATCATCATGAAGGAAAAAAATTCCTAAAAAAAATATGGCCAACAAAAACAGTTAGATTTCTCTAATTCAAACATTTCCACAAAAAAATCCAAAAAGTCCCTAGATTTCCCGCTGGAATTTCAGTATGACCGCCAAATTGCGCTATTTTCTAACATATACATTTACTTTGATGTACGCTGTAGATTTACTTTGACATTCTCTGTATATTTAGTTTAAGGCACCCTGTATACATTTCTTTGACCTTGAATGTGAGTTTTTCGCAAGATTAACAATGTAATTAGGGGGCGACTAAAAAGCAATTAGAGGTGTCCTTGAACGTGACCTTGAATGTGTTTTTCCCAAGGTGAACAAGTCTTTGGTGGAAAAAGTAGTGGGGGGAGTTCCAGAACCCGTTATATTTATCTACTCTAGTATGATTGGAACCATAATGTTAAATTTAAATATGTACTTACAAATTTTAGTATTGTTTAAATCATATTTTATCAATTCTAACTTATTACTGACACTAAATTAATAAAGAATAGTGCAAATAAACGTATGATAACGGTAGATTCTATAAATTTTGTAAATCCTAAAGGCTTATATAATAAGCTCAAATTTGCTTAAAAAGCAGTTTTTAATTTATTACAAATGCAATATGTTTTTGGTCGCTAATTTAGATACATAATCGGCTAAACATTAAATAGAAACGATATACTGATGTTGTAGGCAAATCTGGTATTTATGATCTGCACATATCCTATCGCAGCATCTCTTTCGGCCTTGCATTGTTAAAAATTTATTATTAGTAGATATTATTTGCTACTAGGTTAAAGGGAATTTGTATGTATATTATTTTAAAACTATTATTACACAAAATCAATAACGTTTTAAACATATAAACAATTTAACCTACAAAGGTAGTTTTATTCATCCATATTTATTTTTATAAAATGACTGCAAACAAATATAACGTTATTTAAGCATAGGTATGTATTTTAACATTCAACTATACTTGCAAAATAAACTACGCTCCTTTTTATCTCTTAGCTTTAGCGACACGCATCTCTACAAAGGTAAATAACGAACTGTTAGAGCAATATTCAGCCAATTAACGATCCTATCTGTTATATTATTAGATTGGGCTTTCAAAAACATCGCTCGTCCGCCATTATTCGTTAATAAAACAGAATAGTGTTAATTTAGGTTAACAACTCCAAGCAATGAATTTACTATTACGTTATATTGTGCCATTATTAAATGGACGTGTGCTAGTGCTTTGTGAGTTCTCAACCAATAACAAGCTCTTTTGCAGCCACGTGATACTTAACCCATTATGCATCAACTTGAATTTATAGTTTTACGAGATATAATGTTTATTTACAGAAAATATATGACTGGTAGTGCTTTAATAAACCTATTGGAGTGATTTAACAGCTTTTTGGTAAAAATTAATTTTATGCAAGGTCTCTGTTATAAGTAATCACCACTGAGTTAAGTTTGCCTAAAATGATAAGATCGTTGATCAAAATTAAATTAAATGTAGACGTTAAATGTTGAATGAGAAAACTGTTTTTTCATTTTTTTTTTCTATGTTACCTCCGTAGGTGATTGTACATAGATTCTTCTCTAAAACAGCATTCAAAGCGATTTTTGTAACAATTTCAACTAAATCTTTAATTTTTACTTTACGTTGAGAGATAACAAATTGTCAAAGACATTTAGAAAAACTAGGTAACAATCCTTAACTAACTTACAACGCCTTTAACATTTGTCCTAGTAATACAATAGCAATTCAGGATTTTAATTCTAAATTCGCCTTATAAATTGGGTACGTCCATTTCTTGCATCAATATCCTTTCTATGTATAGCGATTTCAAAACTTCAAGCTTCTATAAACAATTTTGGTAGCAGTTCTGCCTCTTATTTATCTTTTGGCTTCGATTGTCATTATTTACCGTCCTTAGAAATTGGAAGAATAAGTATGCAATATTTTATTTAAGGAAAACAAGGCGGTTTTAAAAATCGAAAATCAATCATAATAGGATACCAACATTCAAACATCAGTAGTGTAATTCTACCAATTAAATTACGAATAGATTAAGTTTTACATTTAAAGGAATGCAGATATCGATAGATAATTTGTTTATAAAAATTTCAATAAACATTATTTACCCTAAACTTACATAAATCGTTGCAAATTGTTAAACAACTTTAATATGTTTTGCCTACGTCGGGAGTGATAAGTGAAACTTTTACAACAAATACTTGCCTACCATGTTTAAATTTACAACAATCCTTCTTTTACGATTACCCCAGTTTATCTAAAGGAGGTATAATTCAGCAGCAAACTACACCCTTGACAACAACTAATCTTGCTTTTCGAGGCGTAGGTGGACCCGGATTTGTATGCATGGAACATAAAATATTCTAGCTAGTTTTATCTACTAACAGTAGTCTACCACTCAATTAGCTTTTAACAATCTTAACGCTCGTATTTTTCTTTTATAAAACATAAGATCAAAAAGTGAAATGCGATGAACACTTTTCATAAGTAAAATATACGGTAACAGTAGGCAAATATAAAAACTTATAAATCATTAATATAGCAAGAATACGTAAATTAAAAACAGTCATTTTACACTTTTTAGAATAGTGGTAGGTACGTAATATTAAATAATAAAGAACTAACCTTGAAATATACCTAGAGTTCCATAAAGTAAGCGTTTGGAGAAACAGTTCATTGTCTATTAAGTATCTTTTTATTGTGATTTATTTATTATTACAAATAAACCCGGTATCAGATTTATACTCAGCTTATTCATAGTTAAACACGAAAATGTTACTAATCAACCATGTATAGACAATCTACTGTATATGCCCTTTATAGCTATTCATACAACAGTTCTACAAATCAGAACCCTAGTTTAACTGCTGTATGTTATAGAAAAATGGCTCCCCCTCCAACAGCTGATACTTAAATTCGTATAAATATTGTTTATTATATTGATTAGTTGCTCAATTGCAATAAATTGTATATGAAGTATAAATTAAAAAGGATGCAATTCTTTATCACTATTAAAGGTACCTTTCGTTCTTAGTACTTCATTGTGACCGTCATTATCAGAGTTACTAAGAATAATTACATATATACTCAGTGACATGGAAATCGCAACACCAAGAAGGCGTAGGAATTTTTTGACCAAACTTGGCAGAAACTTTTAACTACTAAAAGGTAACAATTGACTGAAATTTCATTATTATGAATCAAGTGATAATGACTTATCTGACAGTTCTTTCAGTTGTTTCTAACAATGTTATCTGGTGTATGTTTAAGAGATTTTGTTCAGTTCTTTAGCGTTGTCGCTTGTGAACATTTGTTTTGAGGGTGTGATCATGCCTAGAGTGCGCCAACGTCGGAATTACCGTCAATTAGGCGAATTTAACAGGGGTCGTATTGTTGGTTTGCGTGAAGGTGGTTTTTCGTTCAGAGAAACTGCAAATCGCCTTAACCGGAACCAATCCACCATTATCCTCTGCTACCAAGCATATACCTGGGAGGGACAAGAACATCGCAACAGGGGATCTGTAGGCGAAGAAGAACAAATGAGGTGCAGGATCGCCATTTTCGACTTATGGCAATAAGAGACCGATTCTCCAGTACCAGATCAATTACCAATCAATGATTAGCTAACGAAGGTCGTTCTGTAACCTTTCGAACGGTTTACCGCATAATCGTAAACAGAGCTTGCGGCTTGCAATCCTATCGGCCATACCTTGTGTTACCACTAACGGCTCAACACCGACAGTAACGTTTGGAGTGGTATACGTTGCGATTCCACAGGAACGTGGAGTGACGCAGAGTGGTGTTCAGCGATGAATCCAGATTCTAGTTGGGGATTCATGATGGCCGTATGAGAGTCAGAAGAAGACGTGGGGAACATCGCAATGTAGAGCTTTTTGTTGCGAAACATGTGCACCGCACTGAGGATATTGTGGTATGGGGCGCTATAACTTATGGGATTAGATCTCGTTTGATATTCATCTGTGGCAATATGACCACCCAGCGATATGTGTGACACAGCAGTTGGAAAATCCACCCTTCCAGCAGGACAATTCCCGTCCCCATATTGCAAGAGGTTGTATGGACTGCTTTGCAGAGGATAATATCAATATCTTGGTATGGCCCGATATTTCGCCCACCGAGCATGTTTGGTCCATTATGGAGAGAAGACTGAGGAACTTGCTGCATCCTCCACAGACACTGCAAGCTCTACAGAACCAAGTACAGGTTTCTTGGGACACAATACCTCAAGTGGAAGTCGACCGTCTGCCAAATTCGATGCCACCAAAAGCGAGATGGTGTGTAACCAATAGGAGACGACCATCCTAATATTAATAAAAATTATGTTTATTGTCACAGGACGAAATCGCAATAACGCATGTGGCAGAAACACCAGTGTTTTAGCAACGGCCGGCAAAGCTACAGTGGAGCGAGGCGTGGTTCTCCTAT
>JAHWXV010858800.1:0-10518 GCA_024586415.1 Phrixothrix hirtus
TTATTATTCATAATTAAAACAATTTTTGGTTAAACTGTGTAACTTTAATAATTGTCAATTTTGAGTTGTCAATTTTATTGAAAAAGAAAACGAATAGTTTTCAAAACGTTTAATTTTTATTAAAGTTACACAGTTTAACCAAAAATTGTTTTAATTATCTTATTATATGTTTATCAGAATAAACCCTTTTTCCTGTTATCTTCGAATTTCATTTGTTTGGTATAAGCACTAGTTTTTACAGGAACCTACGGGTGACTTTAGAAAAGTACATTTTGTGATGTTCCCTCTGAATATCACTTTTTATTTTATAATTATAATTTGGTGGTAAATAACTATTGAAATCTTCCCTGATATCGAGCGTTCGACCATTAAAAATCTTAATTATAAAGTATTTAACCTTTACTCTTAACATTTAGGCAATCTACCATTAGTTTTAAACCCTTTTCATTATCCTGGATATATTACAAATTGCATATTGGCGATAGCACAAGTAGAACATCGAAAGACGGAAAATGTAGACGACATGGTGTCCTAAAATCATTTTTCTTCTTTCTTTATATAAAACCACTAGATTCCTTTGACTGTAGGGTATTCACCTCGAAAAGTGCACAACTAGATTAGGTAACTAATGGCAAAAATGTGAGAATAACTGTGGTAATGCAAAATGGACCCGAAACTTGATAATAACTATATTCACTGAAGCATAAGGTATATCAAATATTTCAGTAAAATATTTTAAATTTTTTTATATTTTTCTTCTAACTCTACAATAAAAAATAGTTACTGCTATCACATCAGACTTTGAAAATAAATGGATGTAAGGTATTACACATATCACTAATATGTACAGTGAACTACAATTTAGAATGATTTTCTCTTCACTTTCCTTTTTTATTAGTCTTGTATCATCGTCCAGCAGCAATCGGCAAGAATTTAACCATAATACACCCTTGGTAAAGTTTTTCGATCTTGGAAGTGTTTTGATAAAACATTGCTCCGTGCTCAACGTTCAAGTCCAAAATTTTGAGGAAGAAGGTCCAAATGTGAATGCGGGCTAATGTTACCAGCAACTTCTAAGAAGATCACTGATAATTTCCTTATAATTTTGAGTTCTATATTTGCCAAAAACTTCCAAGCAGTACGTTCGAAACTTACGGCATTTTCGGATTTTATATTTCGCATTAATAGGTTAGTTTGGGGCTCTACGAAGAACAACTTTTCCATTTTTGCATGAGTTAGTAGGAAACTTTCCCCAGGGTGGATTATACCCTTTTTCCTAGGAATATGCTGCTCCAGTGGTGGCCATTGTTTAACATAATCATGATAATTCCTCGGTCAGTTGTCTCACGCACATGAAACAAAAGTACTTCGTGTTTCCAAGTTGTAACTACGCAGGAGAGTAGCCTTTAAATCAGCACTGATATGCGAGTTACGAGTATACCTTCTGTAATTAAATTTTTCAGGATTGCGGCCATATTTTCAAAGAATTACTTCATGTTCAACAAGATTTGAAGAAGTGTAAATATTTTCGATATGTAGAAACACAGTTTTCAAGCCGTTCTTCTACGATAGTTCGTAGGCTAGTTTCAGCATTAAATTGTAAAAATTAGTTCAGCAGGAAAGAACCTCTTCATCTGAGAAATACTATAAGAATTCTTACTGGTGATTGCGATACACCGAAATATGCGTATTTAGAGGTAACGATTCCCATCTTGGTAAACGTAACCTAATATCTCTGCCTGGGCTTTTGTTAAATTCAGATTTCGGACCAGATAATTTAATTCTGCTTAAATTGTCAAATGAGGCGCGTCTTCTTAGGATGGTAAACACTTCCTCGTTGGGGTCTGACGTGAAGTAATTGCTTCTTCGGTTTCCATATAACTTTATTCCATTTCCAAAACAGTTGGTCATCTAGGTACTGGAAAAGCATCTTAGTGAGGCATTGGACAAGTTGTAGTAGGTAAACTGCAATAAATAATGTTCTTCCTTTTTCCAGATAATTCAAAAGTTTGGGTGCAGCAAAAATAGTAGTCAGTTGTACATTCCGTTTTTTCACGTCAAATCATAAGAACTGTAGTTGGCATTGCTCTGCTCTTACTAATGAAATGTAACTTAACACTAATGAAATAGTCGGAATAGTAATTTATGCATATATTAAATAACCTAAATATCTCGACCAACCCTAGAGTCTAAAACCACCACAGTTATCTGTGTCTCCTTTTTCCAAAGTAAATCTTATCTTTCTAATAACAGTGAAAATTTATAATAATTCATTCAATCTAGTTTTAAGTATTACTAGGATTAAATAATTTACAACCTCTCTTAGAAAATTGACTGAGTGATGATTCATTGAAACAACCAACAATTAAAGTATCAATAACAAATTTTATTTCAAATTAGTTCGATCAAAAATTAACCTGCAGGGTGGCGCCCTTCAAATATTGTTTACATTTTTAGCGTCCAAATAAGTGTATTACGTAGAAAATATGAAATCACGCCCCTTTCCACAACGAACGGCTAACACCTTGGAGAAAGGATTATTATCTTAATTAAGTAGGAACGCCAATTTATTCCAACCTAAATCTTATAAACCTTGGAAAAGTTTATAAAAATGTAAATTGTAAAAACGTGATTTTTAAAGACGTCCAAATCATGAGCGAGGTGTGTTGGTTTCAAAAAAAAACCTGATTGAGCTGGAATAAGTCTTCTGTAGCTACACAATCGTTTATTCCGCGAATGAGGAGCGTTTTGACGGGCCTAATAGCCCAGTAAATTCTGTGAAGGGTTTCACATTAACCCTTCTACTTCTATCAAATCCAAATTTTTCACATCTGTAAAAAGTAGAAGCGAAACTTAGTGTTTATGGCGTTGAAAAGAGTAAAAGGCAATGTTTGTGCTATGAAGCAGCTTAAGTGCCTTTACAGGAACTCTGACCGAGCCTCGAAAATAACTTACGTGTATAGATGATACTGGTGACTTCTTAGATGATTGCATGCGATTGATAAGCACAGAATTTTCCTTTTTAGTATATAGAACATCGTGTTTGCCACAAGTGAACGCAAGTAGCGTAGTTTTACTAGCGATAATTTTGGCTGTTTCAAAGAAAATTTCACTTCCCCAAATAGCCGACCGACCCGCCACTTATCTTCAAGGTGTGTTCTTTTTTCTGTATCCTTATGAAGATGGTAGGAAAAAAACATTTTCATTAGCTTAGAGGACAACATTTCATTGTAATGGTCAATCTAAACGCAGAACCACATTAATGCTGGACAACAGAGAAATGGCGCAATTGCGCCAGCTTACTTATTGAACACCAGATAATTTTCAAATCTGCAGAAATTTGGGTAACCCTACGATGTGACCACAGAAGTGCTAACCGTTTAGAATACCTTTAGGCATCTCAGAGAAGTGTTGATGTTGATGTTTATATCGGACTGTTTTTCCCTTGATCCCTTGAATTATAGTCTACCTTTACCATTTTTGATTAAGTCCACTTACACATATTTTTAACACATTTTCGCTTGATTGTTCGGTCACTACTGCTAAATCTCACAACGAGTGGTACTCAAATAAAAACCGTTTGGTGGCCTTTGAGCTATTTTGATTTAATGTTGGTAGAAAATTTTGTATATTAGGAAATTCTAGCTGGCGCTCCAGTGTTTTGGCCAGTCATAGGTTAATCTGGACTCTTATATCGATTGCAGTCTGCACAAATACTGCAAAATTAAGATTAGGGCTTGGGACCTGGCGAGAGTAACAAACGCTTTATGTGACAGCAACTTGTTGCCTTTATAGCGTTTGAAACTCGAGAAATCTTGGACTTGCTTGTACGGACGATTCCGGTAACTTCATATATTGCTACCGATAGTTATCGATGCCTAATGTTTCCTTACCAGCGTATAGAACCCAGCATTTACTATAGGTATACGGAAGAGTATGTAGTACGGAGAGTTTTGACTGCGCTACAGAGAAAATTGTAAGTTGCCGTAAGCTATTGTAGATTTGAATTGCGTTACGAGACGGCTGCCTTGTAACGTTTTGGCCCTGTTATTTTTCTAAACCCCCGCGAAGGTGTCGATAAAGTATATTACCATTGGCTTGTATATGGTGGAAATTTGTGGCATGCGATAACGGTTTTCTTATTTTAACCTTAAGTGAGGATACTGCTGTGTCAAATTCATCGACCCTTTTAATTATGGGTACGTTTCCGAAAGTGACTTGCAAATGCTAAAAAGAAGGCTGCTTCTTCTCGTGAGCGAGGAGTACTTGATGAGTATATTTGCATTACTCAAAAGTCAAGGCTAAAATGTCACAGGCTTATTCATATTGTAGGAATATTCAACTACTTCATTTGGTTATCCTGTAATGCTAGCTAAGATTTCTGGAATTAACTTTCTTGCAAACACGGTGATCGCGTTACCGTCCAGCATAGCGACCTGTTCTTTCGCTTATGGGTGCTTAATGCCTAATGAGAAGTAGTATGCAACTACGGCACGCATTGAGTTATTAACTTCATTAATACTGCAGTATCCCAATGTTAATGGTCAAAGTTTTTAAAGAATGCTGGTAAGCGAACGACAAGTGCTTCTGCTTCTGAAACCAACAATACAAGCGAGAATTTCTAACAACGCTGATTCGGTTTAACTGCTGATCTACCTTCATCTAACTTCATTTTTGCCTCTTTAGACTCCTTTTTAGAATCTCTGTAATTGCTTCTTTAGTTTTGTTAATCTAAAAGTTATACAATACCGTTGAATATTCTAGAAAACGTATATCTAACATTAAAAGTAGTTCACATAAACTCAAAATTCAGTAAAACACGGAGAAGTATTTTGTTATTACAAATAAAAGTGCAAATTGTAATTACCTAAAACTGTAGCATTTATTGATCATTTTCGAGAAACACAAAACTTTGGGAAGCTTTTCAGGAGAATTAAATTAAATAATTACTACGTCAAATGTTAACAGGGCTCCAGTTAGATTTGTGAATCATACCTACATAAAAGTTTGAAGAGTTGTCTGATAAACACATGTAATTTGTCTTCCAAAAAGCAGCATCAATCTTATCTTCACACTTCACATTATTTTTCGTACTTCCTAATGTACCACCATAAACATGACAATTTAGAAAAGAGTCTTTTTCGTTATTATTCGCAACACATTTTACAGTAGGCGCTATTTTAGTAATTTTAAGTATCAATTGATCATATGCTGAAATTAACATGATTTGTTCTAAGTTTCACTTCTGTAAATATAAAAATTGTTACGCCAATATCAGATGCTCGAATTTTTAGGGCTAGTTTTATTATAATAGAAAGTTACTGCAAAATTGATGGTGAAATTTTATGTTATTATACTAGATAAAAGTTAACTTTATCGTACAAATTTTTACATTAGATACGACAAAAAATTTGGAATAAAAATGCGATCCCCTACATATTCAAGGCGTCTCAAACTACACACATTAAATTTGCTGTCTATAAAGCATTTGTAATATGTGACCTCAAGTATTAAACGGATTTGCAGTAAATTAGTTACACACGCTTCGTTTGATTATACGCTGTGTAGGTTCGTTTCCGATTGTAATTTAACAGCCAGTCTGCCATCATTTAAAATCAAAGTTTACGACTCTTTTGAATTAAGATAAACACTGCTTTAACTAGTGACTAAATTTTTACACTTACAGTGTACGTACATAATATGCTTTGCAATAAGACATAATAGGTTGTGGGAAGTTTTAAAGTAGAACTCTTAAATGTAAATAAATATAAATTTTAGTATACTATGGCGTAAATTCAAAGACATCAAATGAGTAGTTTTCGTTCTTGATTCAGTCTCATCTAGCTAATACTATAAACAACTATACATTCAGTCTACTGTATGCGAATGAGTTAAGAAAGAAATGAAAATGAGAATGATTCTGAATTTGGGTTCAAATTTTGTTTTGATTAAATAAAAATATGTAAGTCTAACAAATTTTAATTTTAAGAGAGTTAGAACCCTAAATTCGGTAATCAATGAGAGAACTAGAAACTCCACTCTCCAGAGGAAAAGCTACAGTTAGTTTCTCTCAAATAGGCCTTACAAAGGCATTTACAGGCCTTTACAAAACATCCACCTAGGATGCATGTACACTACATAGAAATCAACACAAATTAACTGTATTAATTACAAACCAGATGCTATGAGCTCAAAACAGACGCAACCACTAGGGCACTATTTAGAACTTTTCTGACACAATTTTTTGATCGAGATTAAACTAAACCACCATATTAACTACCAATCGGTTACTTAACTTCTCCGGATAGCCTTGCCCTGGTTGTAAGACCTGGTAGATGTGGTAAAACTAGTAACCAGCAAAGAGTTAAAATTCGTGTAGGTGCAGTTAACCAACAATGCACAATATGAGTATTTTCATAAATTCACTTAATAATCAAAAAGGACAAAAAGGACAACACCTTACCTGAAGACATTTTGAGCTCTTGCTCCTTTTAACCTTACATGATCATATTTCCCAAACTTCTACGTATGTGCATATTTTTAAACATATAATATGCATGCAGTTGCAGTTTCATTAAGTACCCGTCTTTAATAAAGATAAAGTTTACTCGTTCTCAGCCGTTAATGCAATTTCTCGACTGTACTATATTTTCCAGGATTATTTTATCCTAGATTTTAGTAAAAGTGTTGAATTCAGCATCATCGCTTAAGCTCTAATACTTACCGTGTCATCCGCTAATCACGTTCATGGAGTCTTATTCATGATATTACTAATCCACAAAATAGGCGTGCTAAATTTCATAATTTTATAGCCTGCTATATTACGATACGATTTAACATAAAAAAGAATAACCTTAATTCACTTGATTTCACAAATGTTATAATAAATAGATATTGTTTAATATTCAAATAAGTGGACGTTATATCTGCTTTAATTGATACTTCCAAGAGATGGTGTAATACCTACCTAATTCGGTTCTTGAAAATTAATTCGTTAAAATGCTGCGGTAGACGAAATTAACAATGCGCTATCAGGGGCACAGTTAGAATGTACCATTTTAATGCTAATTTTTTAACGTTGTATCTTGGGCAAAAACCCTTGTTTAGAAAAACTGACAAAACCGGGAGTACATTGTGTAACGCTTGTTATTTTACACAATTATTATATTTACTGTTCTGACTGCGAAATACTAGGTGGTATCCAAAAGTTCCCGAATACCTGGGTCTTATTCACCACGGTCACCTTCAACATAGTCCCTTGGAATTGCGAGCATCAGCTGAAAGCATTCTGGAACTATTTGTGGATAATCCCATCGGTGTAAGGACTTGATGTTTCTCTTAACTTGGTGGCCGTCTTTTAAACGTTTAAAGCTGTCATAAGTGTGTTGTTGGCGTAAATCGTTGTTACCTAATGCTTCATTTAACATCTTGTGCTTCAGCGGCAGCCTTGCCGAGTTTAACACATAACTTGATACTGATGCTCTGTTCTTTCACATCGGAGATTACAAAATCGCAGACACAATGATGAAGAACAGTTTACCAACAACGAGCGCATCTACTTATAATGACTCCGCCTGGCACACTGACTCCATGTAGCGTTTATGCACGTGATTCGCATTTCTGAAACTTTTGGACATCACCATGTACTTAATTTAAGCCACTATTTTACTGTTTACGCTCTAAAAATAATAACTAACTAATTAAATTTACTTTTATAATATTAAATTATCCTTATCAAGACTGTCTTGTAAAGGACTTGGTGACTTAGCTGTTAGCTATAAGTAACTCCGAGATTTTATTTTTAATTACTAACGCACATTTGCATGACGAGGAGCGTCCTTTTCAACTACATCGATATTTTATGGGAATTAAGTAATTAAATAATCATAGAATATAACATTTCACGCTATTAATTCGGAATGGCAATTTAAACATATTTTGAGCACCTGTTATATTAATATTGTTAATACACACTAAAATTTTACCAAATAGAAATTCGGTGTAATAACATGTTCTTAACAAAATGCAATGTTTTAAATTCGCAAACAACAGAACGTCCAATAGTTTAATAAATTATAAATTATCACTCGGAAAGATATAGTTTAAGAATTAAATTAGCTATACCTTATATCTAGGATCTCAAAGGCGTTGTAAACATCGATTGCTACTACCCTCAATCCTTATGACAGATAAATTATAAAATACTCTGAGTTAACGGCAACACCTGATCAATTCTTTTTGAAGAAACTGCAGAAAAACGTAGTCGAAAGCATTAGTTCATTGCTCACTTGCTATAACAATAATTGAAATATAAAGGGCAATCGTACGCACCACGCAGACTGTTAGGTTATTTCCCATCTTTTAAACGGAATTTTACTTAATACAATTAATTCTAACCTTAATAACTAACATCTGCTTACCAGGGTGTCAATTAAAGCATCACTATAACTAGTAAAATAATGTAGTTAAAACTATTAAAAATCTTTAACTAAGAATTTGAATTTACCGATTATCCTTTACAAACAATTTATTACTCGATGCACTCACACGGTCGTCCATAGCACTGAAGAAATTCAAGTGTAATGTCAATTTAGTGCAGTATTCCCCCTTTCTATTCAACTACGGAGTGTCGTGGTGGAAAAAACTAAAAAATCATCGACTGAGATACCCATTGAGCACGCTGGCTAATTTCGCAAAACAGGACTTACAAAGCTTAGCAAATACGTGCACATTTTCTAAAATACTTTTGTTGAAACCGTAGCTGCTTAATATTTTCAATTTCCCCTAGTTGTTGTGGTAAAGTCCATAACTTCTCACTTTAATGATTTACCATAACATTTACTACTTATCCAGTATCGTCTTTAAAGGAGTGCAGGCCTAATATTTCGAATGCTGAAATCGCTCATCGTGGATGCGCGCGGTCATTAAGAAGTCTGATGTTAATTGTTCATAGCGTAACATAGCTAGTTGAGTCTGTTTATATCCCCATTAACAAAGAAGTGAGTCCATCACTCGGTAAAAGTTTTTTCATATCAAGAAACGTTATGCAAACAGTCGATTCTTGCGTGTAAGGATGTAGTTTTAAGGGGTAAACTCGTATGCCTTAACAGGCTTTTAGCAGAGCTTAGGGCTTTTTTAGTAACTAGTAAGCTTTTTGTTCTCTCTATAGCTTTAATGTCCATAGCTGAATCAATAGAACACAATTTTTCAACCCACAAAGGTTGAGTTACCGCTTGGTGCGGTACAATAAATAAAGCGCAGTTTAATTTGCTCTGTTTCTGTAATTCAATTGTTTCCAAAGATGTGACTAGAAATAATTTCCACATCTGGAATTTCCTCTACACCATTTTATAATTTAATTCAACTGACTTGGCTAATAGTCTAGCAGAAATAAATCTGTCGGGATTTTAGGCTGGACCCCTTGCGTTTATCTCCATTAGAGAAACGAAAAGACCAGTTCAAAATCAAAATTATTCTAAATTATAATTACGATCGTGCTGACTATGAAAATATATCGCTTGTTCAATTTAATAAGGTACAGTTCAGAATCAAATTTTGCCGAATTTCGTTACTTTGAACATTGAAAAGGCACACACGATTGATAGCACAGATTTTGAGAAGCAAAAACGCCCGTAAACATATAAGTTCAGTCCAGAAAGAATTCGTTGTGCTATAGGAGAAAACAAGGAGGACTCTTTGACATGAACCGGCAGCACTTCAGTCGAAAACGGCGCATAGCTGTGTAAGTGTTGAAAATCGTGGGCATTCCTAATTTCACTACAATGACCGGCTGCTTTAAATAGCCAATTTATATCAAGCTGTGCCACAAGCCTAGCTATTTGTGTTCGGAAAAGATCAGTATAATTCCTAAGGCTTATACACACGAAGCTATTTAATGTACTACAAGTAACGCAGTTATTTAGACGTTTCAAATATGGACACACTCCATTAGAAAATAATCCATGTTCTAATAGACTTATAATTGCAATTAATAAAAGAGTTCAAAGAAGTGCTTGGAATTTCAAAAACCATTGTTCCTGAAATTGTAATCTAAAAACTGCGAATGTCGCGTAGTTGCTCACGCAACTTCAGAATTATTATTGCGCAACAGTCACCCAGGAGAGATGTATTCCCAATTTCCACAAAAAGGTCTTTACCTGAAATTAATCATGGGTTTCTAACTATACAGTGGACGATGACGAAAGGACGATGATCGAAGATCAAAGTCGACCAATGTGTATGCAATCCTCATTGTTCTTTTGATTACAAACAGACTGTTTACCATAAATACACTTCACGGTGTCAAATGGTGACTAAGAATCAAGACCTGGAAGTTCTAAAATATTACAAGCTGTAGTGTAGAAGAAAATGCCTCATTTGTGTAAAAGCGCTTTGACCTGCTCATTCATCTCACATTACCTACAAGTTTTTAACAATACGTAAATCAACTTCCATACAGTCTCGGTATATATGTAATATATATATATATATATATATATATATATATATATATATATA
>JAHWXV010858863.1:0-10668 GCA_024586415.1 Phrixothrix hirtus
AATCCGAATTACATATTGCTGAAAGCATTTCTATAGCGCTTCGTAAATTAAATTCAAATAGCATTTGCCGTGAAGCATACATTAATAAATCGAATGTTCTGCAATTTTACTTTCTTCGACATTTTTGATTTCAAATTTTTCGAAAGTGCAAAAAATAATGTATATACCTCGGAACTAAAAGTGCTTTTTAATCCTTCGAGAGGTTATTTCTCTCGCTATCGCTAGAGAAATAAATTTTCTCTCTTGGGATTAAAAGAACCAGTTTAGTCCCTTGATATATAATTTACTATTGTGTTTTATTGTTACAAGCTATTTTCAGTATGCTTATTAATGAGTGTTCATCTGCAACTACTACAGTTCTAAAATTTTCGAACTGAAGGGCTTGTAGAAATTGCCAAAATAAATAAATATGTTCATTTAAATACATTTATAAATTAAAAAGATATTTGCGCGATTTATTGTCAAAATGGGGTAATATATGAATTAGATAATATGAACTTTTTCAATGTTTATTATTATTTAAAAGGTGGTATATCAATGTTGTAATATTTCCAAAAAATCTCTCATTGAGTTTAGTCAGTTTATCAATAGATAACACAGACTCGAGACATGATAGGATTTTAACGATAACCGTTAATCAATTGAACCCATTTTCTATTTTGTTAGGTTAGCACACCTTTTTCGTTTACTGTAAATTGATAAGGAAATCTTGCTCTACATTGTAAACAAACACTGGTTAAATCCCGTATTATCCATAAATGTATAATATTTTCACAGGTGGTCAGCACTATTTTTCAAGTAGTGATAATTTTGTTCTATTTATGATGCGAGTGGTTCTATTTTTGAAATTCTATTTTGAAGCGCAAAAAGTTAATCAGTGTAGATTATGGTAGCAAAACGAATAGAATCTAAAGTTTAATGAATTGTGCAAATTAAACTTGATACATGCATTAAACACGGGCAGTAAATTTTGTATATAAACTAAAATTTAGTTGTGTTCTCAATTGTTTTGTGAGTTGTTTGAAAGTTGATCGGTGCACCAATGCGACGTAACCTTGGTTGTTAATACATTCCATATTTATTTAATATGTGTATATTTATAGTAAGTAAAATTTCAAAAACATTTGTTGTTTGTAAAAAGCAAAAATAAAATAAGTACTATGACGCTAAGGAAACCTATGCATTTAGGTATACAATTGAGTATTAATTGAACTCGAATAAAAATTGGAAACTCGGGAGTGCGTTTGTACAGTGACAATGAGACTACTTTAAAGGTCAAGATGTCAAATCTGTTTATTTTCCTAAATTATTTTTGAAATTTATTGTCATACCTGGTGGCAAATAATTCTACAGGTCAAAAAGTTGATTAACGTAAATGTGCGACTGTAACTAGGCATATTTATACAAACATTTACGAATAAATGTAAAATATCTAGTTATAAGTCGATAAATACTGGATTTATATGTACTGGGTGTCCCAGAACAATCATTCCAGCTAATAACTCCGTTATGACAAGAGCAAAAATTGTGATTTTTGGAGGTTAGGCATTAGTTGTAAGGGAGTTTAAATCTGTAAATAAAGATCTATGTTTCGACGTTTAAGTTTGGTGCTGTCAATGTCAAATTTGAAAAGTCAAATAGAACACCCTGTATATTGCCATGTCAATAAAAAGCCTGTTTTATTTACAATTCATTGATTTAAAACCTAAAAGTGTTGAATAAAAATTTTTTAAAAAACACTAGAGAAAACATAGTTGTCTTGGATTATTTGTTTATTAAATTTGACAGTCAATAGAAATTGTTCGATCGACTTATTTATGTGTCATTTAAGCCGCAAAATGCCAACGTTATTTACGTGTAATGAATATATTGACATGTTGTTAATTTATGGGGAATTCCACAAAAGAGGGAGAGTCTCAAATTCTATATAGAGATCGATTTCCGTATCGTACTGCTCCAGCCCACACAACGTTTGCCAAAGTCGAACAAAAATTGAGAAGCGGTACTTTTCCTAATGGCAAATAGCAAAGAGTTCGTCAAAGAAATGTACGGAGTGAAGATAACTCAATACATATTTTGATATACATGGGGATCACCCCTCATGCTTCCATTCGTCTGGTTTCAGCAAAAATGAATATTAACAAGGCATCAATACAAAGAGTATTGAAGGAGCATCAATACCATCCACTCAAGATCCACCTTGTACAAGGTCTTACACCTGAAGATCCTCAGATACGGTTACAATTTACAGCAGAAATTCTAGTTAAAATTCATGTTAATCCTTTTTTTTAAATAACATTCTGTAGAGTGATGAAAGCCGTTTTCATAATAATGGAATTGTAAACCGCCACAATTTCCATTATTGGTCGAACCAAACTCTGCATTGGATAAGAGAAACACATTTTTAACACATTTGGGGGGTTAATGTTTGGTGTGGTCTACTAAATGGTTGTATCGTTGGTCCGTACTTCTATCAAGGTACTTTTACTGGTGCACTCTATTTAAATTTTCTGCAGACTGATTTCCTCGAATTACTGAAGACATACCCATCAATGAAAGAAGAGTCACTTGGTGGCAACAAGGATGGTGCTTCTCACAGCAAACAAGAGGTAACGGAATATTTAAGCAGGGTCTACACAGACCGCTGGATCGGAGGATATGGATCTATACATTAGCTTTCACTGTCACCCGATCTTACCCCTATGGACTTCTTTCTTTGGGGTTATCTTAAAGAACTTGTATACAATACTCCGCCTGTTAATTTAGAAGACTTGCAAAATAAAATTATTTGAGCCTGCCAAAGAGTAACACCAGAAATGATAACTGCAGCATGCACAAGAACTTTATTACATATACTTGAGGCATGTGTAACACAAAATGGACAACAGTTTGAACACGTGCTGTAGTTATTTTGTTTTTTCGTGTATAAATTTTACGTTTTTTGTTATTACTTATTTCTTTTTTTGGTTATTTGTATTTAAAATATCTTAAGTTTGGTATGGTTGCATTTTAAATAAAACAGGCTTTTCATTGACACGACAATATACAGGGTATTCTATTTGACTTTTCAAATTTGACATTGACAGCACCGAACTTAAACGTCAAAACATAGATTTTTGTTTACAGATGTAAACTCCCTTATGACTAATGCATAACCTCTAAAAATCAAAATGTTTGCTCTTGTCATAACGGAGTTATTAGCTGGAGTGAACGTTCTGGGACACCCAGTATACATCTAACGTTTTCTAACCTAACCTTAACTAACTTACTATCTTAACATCTCTTCACGCATTTTGATTTGATCTAACCCAACTTGACGTAGCACAAAACATTTTGAAATGCTCTTAAAAGTTGACGCAGAAACATTTTAAAATGTATGCTTTTAGTACATAGAAAAGATGCAGCTCTAACAAGATTTAACAAAATCCCCTATAATATAATAGGTTGAAATTCCTTGAAAAATGAAACGTTATGATGGAGGCCATTTCTAAGGTCATTCGCCGCATACTAGGAAGTTAGATCTTTAATCAGTTACGAGATGTCGTCATCAAGTGTACTTAAAGTTCGAGAAAATCAGTATAAACAGTTTATTTTAATTCTTATCATATTGAAAATTGTCGTTAAAACGATATTGCTGGCACGGTTATAATTTCCGAATAGATAGAGAATAAAAGTAACTTATGGCAGCTTAGTCGAAGCAATAGTTATTGAGCTTAAAGGGTATAGAGATGACAAACGGTTTAACTTAAAATATTGTAGAAAATCTGAGGGTCATTAATCAGTAAAATATTATAATTAAAAGACACAATTCATCAAATCACTAGCAATTGATAGAATGAAAGGAATCTCTTTATTGTAAGAAATGCAAGCAAACATACGTTGACTAACTCAGAGAACAATTAATAGAAAATATACTAAATTAATAATTTAAGAACCCTTTCGGTCGTAACTTTTACTCCTTTTACAGAAAATAATTCTGTTTTTGACTGTGTAATAGAACGATCTTTTTGGGATTTTTTAACAATGTCCAAATTGTTTTTAAATTGTACTTGTATACAAATGGATCTGCCGTAAATAAACGGTAAAGACATAGGTAAAGTGATAAAAGGGACTGCTGTGTGAATACTACTTTTAGACGATAACTTAGAAAAAAAAACACTTTTTCATTTACTCAAGCACAGTTAGACAGTGCATTCGATACAAGTGACGTGAGGCTGACCTTTCCATTAAAGATTTTTTCATCTATATGTAAATGACTCATTTTATCAAAGGTGGGAAAATGTATCGCTTGGTCAAAACAAACATTCAAAAAGGACCTAACTGCATTAGAAGTTTTGAAAGTGGAAGCTTCAATGGACTAGATGAATTTGAATTGGAGACCCATGGTACATCCCTCTTTTTTCTTACTTGCACTGTGTTAGCTTTTATTAGGCGCTCTGCAACATATTCCCTAAATTCCAGGAATTCCTACACATATTTTTTTAGGACTTCCATTTACCCTATAGACATGTATTTGCACAAAATAAATCAAATGCATGGTTGAACACGGGTAAATCCATTTTCTTGATTTTTATCCACTCCACCAATGCAAATATTGTAGCACTTTAAAACGTCTGGTCTTAGAACCTGTAGGTGCTCTTTCTTGGATTTATCCCAACGTTTGCAAATAGCTGAAACTCAAATCTCTTTATAGTTTGACCCCATTGCCACCCTTTTATTGCCAAACCATTAGTCATGATTATGCCATCTTTGCTGAGAACTTCTTCAAAACCAACCAGCCAGGCATCAGTTCTGGTAATCCCGATAAATTATAAAACCATAAACATCCTCACTCCCTCCACATAAATTCACAAGTTTTGTGTCCTATTTAGTACCCTTTCACACGGAGCCACCGGGGGTCGACACGACACGCGTGGCGATCATCTGTGTCAGATTTTAGTAAAGTATTGCTTTTAATGAATGCTACACATGAGCCACTTTGCGAGCGACTCGGTGTTCAGCAGCGCTGCGGCTGCTGTATAGTGTCCGGCCCACAAATTGAACCACTAAACACCGATTCCGTCGTAACGAGGCATTATCTTCAATCGTTGCGTACACACGAGCCATTTTTTGTGTTAGACACCGAGCGATTATCACATAGATGCTCGGATAATATATGCAGTCATCGCGTGGTATTTGTCTTTCGTAGTTTTCCTTGCAGTATTCTCAAAAGTTCTGTCAGTTTTTATGAACATGCGAAAATGTTGAAAAAATGTCATTTTTTTCGCAAGCCTTCAATTAGATTATCGAATAAACCTGCATATTTTTCAACTAAAAATGGATGCACCCAATATTTCCTCTTTTTTATAATTCCTCCCCTCCTTCGTCGTTGCCGTACTAATAATATTCCCGCCATCATCAATGTTGCATCTTCAATATTCATTTTCATTATTTTAAGCACAGTGGCAAGTGGATGTGTTGAACACCGGTGACTATGTGTGAAAAGGCGCGACACAGGTGGTCGCCACGCGTGTCGACCACCGGTGACTCCGTGTGAAAAGGCTTTAAGTCTTGTTTTTTGTATATTGCTTGATATTCAAACCGCATTTGAAGGGATTCGAATAATGTGTTCATTTATACATGCAGAGATCAGTTCCAAGAGGCAAGGAAAGGCATTCTCTAGATGTATTATATACGGGTCTCAACTTCTACAGCCTATCTTTGTTCTTAGGTTTTTCTTCAATATTTACAAAACGATTGTTGCCTCAATTCAAAAAGCAATTGATGGCTATATAATTGGAAAATATATGCATGTTCAGTTGTGGTTACTATAGCATTTTATTCTTGAATAGTGGCAATTCCTCACTGCCTAGCAAAATCTTGATTTTCTCAACTGTTGTCGGTAGAAATTTACTATTTTTTGAACTGAATTTAATTTTGTGTTCTATAAACTGAAATATTTGTGGAAGAAAATGCATTGGACGTTCTGATTATTTTGGTCTCAGCTTACTTTAGGAGATACAATCGGCTGTTTCTTTGTCAAAATTTTCTTCTTCGTGAAATTTTCGATCTGCATATCTTCATCTGATTTTGGTTTCCTGTGACCTATACTTAAGTTGTTTCATTCTCTGCTCTTGTACTTTTTATCGGCCCGTCTAATCCTTCAGATGCCCCTTTAACTTCTATTTCTTGACATTCAACATTATTTCCGCCCCTTGAATTGTCACCTCAGCTCCCTACATTATCATCTTTGTTCTCATACCTCAATTTCTGAAGGTCCTGATCCTATCAAATCCCGTTAAATTAAAAAAAATTGGTGAACGTTATACTATTTTGATGGCAAAAATGAAAAATGGTAATATAAAATTAAAACTGTTTAATTCAGAAAAATGACAGCTTTGTTGAACAACTGAATAGGTACAGTTTTAAATACCACGAACTCTAGTTAATTTAGATGTTTACCACTTTTGTCATGATCTCATTTTCTACAAAATTTGAAGGAATAGGATGAAATGAACTATTTTCCTGAAAAAGACTGCGAAATGTGTCTATTTTCCTTCTAACATTCGTCTAATTTCAATTTTAGTTTTAGTAATTCAACCAAGACACTTTGTGTTAGATTTGTACATGCCAACCAATACTTTTTTAGCATAAAATATTCTTATTATTAGTACTATTTTAAATGTGTTTTTATTATTGAGCCATTTAACCATGTAATTGAAATCTTCGTACTTTGAAAATTAGAACAACAAAAAGAAAGAGCGCAACTAAGAAACTTGGCGAAGATCTAACTTGTAAAAGAATCATAAACTTTATTGCTTATTCGAACACTGAGAAGGAATTAACTTATTTTAGTGAATTAAAACAATAATTACAATATTAGATAGAAATTAATGTTATTTAATAATGAGTTGGTCCGTCACGGTTTCTTATATACTCATTTACGCTGCAAAGCATACCTGAAAGGAGGTTATTAGTTCTGTTTTAGAGAATGTCACCCCAGACCTCTTGGAACCAAAGACGAAGATCATGCAAATTGCTGATAAGAGATAAATTATTCAGACGACTTCTAATCTGATTGCACACACTTTCAATCGGAGATAAATCTGGCGATCAATTCAACATTATTATCATGTATATAATCACTTGTAACCCTTATCGATGAGGCCATGCATGGAAAAGTGAATGAATCAAATCTTGTAAATAAAGTAGCGCAATTGGCTCCAGTATATTTCTCATGTAACTTTTGGTATTTAAAGACTTGCTACCATAATATATTGCATCCCAAACCATTACCCATTGTTTAGGGGCTGTTTGGCATTCCATCGCAAGTTGTGCATTTTGAAGTTAGTCACGCAGCATCTTCGCCCTTTTGCGACTATCACGGGCCCAAAAACAGAACTGCTGAATGTTACTTGACTCTATTCGTAGTCACAGTTTTCACGATTGGTTCACCATTCAAGCCAATGATATTCCCGTGTTAAGGGAAAACATGGAGATGGCCTGTAGAAACGAAACCCAACAGACCTTATTCTGCAATAAATCAATGCCATGAGAATTCTATGTTATATATGTTATATAGTGCGTATCCAATAATTTGCAATTGCTCAAGTAGTAGTAGACCTGTCATTTGTTGCCAAAATTCTGAGGTAACAATTTTCACGTAATGTGTTTATGCAGAATAATTCATATCCTCAAACAGGCTAAGAGAGACTTCCTTCAGACTACTTAGTCAAAAACTATTGAAACCCAGCGGCCTATGGAATTGGCAATATCCCGTAATGATAAACTAACGTATCTTATGCCAAAAATCCGGCTCCTTTAAAACTCACTTAACTAGTAACAGTTGATTCGTTGATGCTGTATTGACTTGAAATACATTGTAAACGCTTCTAATAAACCAGAACAAGTAACTAAAAAATTGGTATTTTGTAAAAAAATAATTTTAACGATAAACACGAAAACACCATAACAACAATTAAAGTTTTTGTTCAAATTTTAATTATATGGGCTATCCGGAAACTAGTACCTGTTTGCGCCGTATTGAGCACCGGCGAATAGAATAGCTATTGGTCAAGGCCCAACGCTTTCGGTTGTATGTCTGCAGCCTGTGTGTGAAGTTCTGTGTCGCTGTCACTGGCTGTGTTTATAATATTCAATGAAATAGGTAACGCCCGCCGCCACTTGTGAAGTTAGGGCTGTAATTAGATTTCTCAACGCAAGAAATGTGCCACCATATGATATTCACTGTCAATTAAAGGAGGTGTATGGAGACAACATCATTGATGAGTCGTTCTCCTACTCGACAATGCCAGGCTAGGAAAACACAATAACATATCCAACAATTCAAGCGGGAAACTTTCAATCATCCACCCTATAGCCCAGACCCGGCTCTTTCAGATTTTCATTTCTTTACAAAATTACAAAATTTCAAAGTGATGAAGAACTAAAAGAAGGTGCGACTACTTGTCTCAGTGGATTGGCGGCGGTAGCCTATGAAGCTCGTCATCCGTTATGAAAAATGCTTAAATTTGCACGGTGACTATGTAAAGAAGTAATTTAAGATGTATTTTACAAATAAAATGTTTGTTTTTTTAATATTTAATAATTATTTTTCAATTCCCAAACGTGTACTAGCAGATAAAAACCAACGCTCGAAAATTTCGCCAATATTGTTCGCAAAATAAAATTCGTCGTGAATAAAAACACTCTTTTATTCATGACTGGTAATAACATGATAACCTCAATATACTATTCAAAATTTTATTTAGGGGTTATTACTAAAAATAAAAATATTGCGTTATGAGATCCAGTTTACACGAATAATATGCGTTCCATTATACTTTGAACCCCTCAATTAATTTAAAGGAACTTGGTAGACGACTTGAGTTTAAATAAAAAATAATGACGTGCAACTTTACTTCGCTCTGTTTTAGTTGCTAGAAAGGGGCATAGGCTGTACGATATATCAACATAATATTGAAAACTAAGCAGGGTACATGTGATTTTCTGTGACGAACGTTGATGCACGAATATGTGTACCTAGTTTAACACAGGTTTATTTCTTTATATTTAAAATAGCTTTATAAAAGATTATTTAAAAATGCTTTACAATTCCAAAATTTAATTAAACGACCTTATTTGAACTAATTCCCAAGTATTTTTAATTAAATTCTACGAAGTGGATTAAAATGTAAAATGTATAAAATTGTTAAGCATGATAAATTTTACTATTTTTAGGCAGTACTTTTTTCACTTCAATAAAATGATTTTCTTTTGAAACAATTCATGTAGCAACACATTTTTCGAACTGTTACAGGTCGATAATTTTTCATTGTAATGAGTAGTACAACTGCCACTAACCACAATGATGTGCGATCTTTGTTAGTTATTCAACTATTTGACATGAAGAATTTTCTTGCACGGTGAGAGGCAGTTGTCAGATTAATTCATTTATCAATGTTCTTGGATCATTCTTATTATTTTAAAGAGGGAGTCGCTATTAATTTATGTAGTCTGTATAATTTAATTAGAGATAATTGAACATAAGTGGCCTGTTTGAAGAACTATTCCTGGAAAACAAGTTTGTATGAAAATTTTGCTAAACACCCTTCCTTATAGGCGCAAGACTTATGTTTACCATGCATTAACCTAAGTTTCCTAAACTATATAGCTTCGTTATTGCTCTTGTTAAAGTTTGGTTTTAACCGGCGAATTCCCCTCCCTAAAATCGGATAACGCGGCTCAACTTTCTTCCACGAGTTCCGTAATTTCCATCCTGATAAGCATCAGTTTCCAGTTGGTTGGCCTTCGATATCATACTGGAGCGGACGCTTGAAAACAATGGCGATGAGTCGACCATTGCGGTTCCACAGTCGTATTCTGCATTGTCTTATCAATGAACTTAACAGCCCCAGCAACGACACCGAGATGGTCTTCCTGATGTTCATGTTAGGAATTAACTAATCGCTTAATTAAAATCCTCTATATTTCGTCGTGTGCTCTTTTCTCTTCTACGCTTCCAGTAAAATATAATATTTACCGACCAGTAGTCCAGCCGCTGTTACTTCTCTGTGCAACGCCGCCAGTGCTAATCGAAAGTCGCTGATAATTCACACTTCAGTCTACTGTTTGGCACGTGGTATTATGTAGTTAATGCCATCCTGTAAGCTCTTCTAACGTTTGTGCAGAGCGGCTTCCAAGTTATCGCCCTCTATTTCGGAGGATTATTCCTAATTATTATTGATGAACTATTTTTCTCAGGTACATTCTGTCAAAAGATTGCTAAGTAGCGAGTTCGTTTGTGCAGAGCGGCTTCCAAGTTATCGCTCTCTATTTCGGAGGATTATTCCTAATTATTATTGATGAACTATTTTTCTCAGGTACATTCTGTCAAAAGATTGCTAAGTAGCGAGTTCAACTATTTGTAACATTACAGTCTTTTATTTTCAAGTATTTGATAATTTAAATAAGTAAATATCGAACGTAAATTACGTAATATTGTTGTTACTACAGATATGTATATGACATTTTTGCGGCTAAAGAGTTTAAATAGAAATGGTACAATCACCCTTTAATTGCAGAGAACGTTTTTCACCTAATTTTGACAAAATAAATAAATTTGCGTTTTGGATATATATATATATATATATATATATATATATATATATATATATATATATATATATT
>JAHWXV010858872.1:0-10414 GCA_024586415.1 Phrixothrix hirtus
TAAATATTTTATTATAAAAATTATTACAATAAACGCTAAATAAAACAAGTATTTATTAAAACAAGCATTAAATTAACTTAAAATGCGAGTAAAAATTAGACACTACATTGATGTTAGTGCCAGAAAAAGTATTTAAAACATAATTGTTTTCACACAGTTTTCAGACAGTGTAGTGTCATGACCAACACCAACACTCATTTTATTACGTAAAGTAAAGCATATTATATTACGTACTATTTATATGTTTATATTTACTAGTTATTTTATCTAACGTAAAATTAAGAATTTAAAACAATTATAACTTTTAAACTAAAAGAAGTGTGGGATTGATTTTTTCGTAATAATTTCCATTTTCAAAGACCTATCACAACATATCAATTTCATCCCGAAATTTGATGGTCAAGGCATGCCTTTCCATTGTAAGTATTTAAAATTATTAAAAGACAATTTAAACAAAAGTACTAATAATATGAAGATACCAGGCAGTTATAAATTCTATCAAGATAATGATCTCATGCATAAATTGCGATTAATTCAGGAATATTTACTATACAACTATCTAAAATTATTACATCCACCAGCATAATTAGCGGACTTAAATTCAATTGAAAATTTATGGGATTTATTTAATCATAATGTACTTACTATGCTATATGATCGAAGGAAGAATTAACCATCATGTTTACAAGAGCAATGGAAGCATATTATCTCTGATTATCTAATTAAAATAATTTCAAATATGCCTAAACACTTTCATGATGTTATTAATCACAAAGGTTAGGCATATGCAATCAAATATTGAAACTATGGTCACTTTGTTTCTATTTTTATATTATATTTTATTATTGTTGTGTCCAAAATTACGCATAATTTTATTTTATTATAATACTTTCTAAACTGTATTATTATTTAAATAAAATTAATATCTATTGGAACTATAGTGACCATCTTAATATTTTTAAAAAATCATAAACTTCTACTATTCTACCCATGTTACACAGAAATAACCTCTTTAGTATGGTGATGTCCGAATATGAATGCGGGTCACTGTCACTATGTATAAAAAAGGATGATTTATATTTAATCCGTTATGACTGAAATAATTTTTGCTGTTAAGAAGTCAGATTATTAAAAGAATTGTTAAACATCCTCAAGGGCTGCAGGTTTATTTTTAAAGCATTTTGAGTGTATTAAAATGCTACAATAAATGGTTTTTCAGAATTTGCGAATTTGTACATCAAGTTGAAATTCAAAACATCGGATGTAAATCAATTAATAAAAGGGCACTTGATGCCTTAAAGCTATGATGTAATAATATATTTAATACACATTACAAATACAGGGTGATTTTAAAATAGACCGACATACTTTAACATGTTATTGTGGAAAAAATTGAAATGTATACTTTTTGAGAACTGCCAAAAATGTGTATACAAACGAATATGTCTAATATCTGCTCAGAAAAGTCCTAGATAGTCAAAAAAACAAATATAGCAATATTCTTTGGGTGTACATGTTAAGAATGTTTTTAATTAGATAGTACTGTGTATCTAGTTCCACAAAGTTACTAAAATTATGTGAGGTTAAATGTTTCTTGGCCTTCATCATCACTGAATTTGTCAGTTTGCAACTACTTTTTGTGAGGTTACCTCAAATAGAAAGTCTATGTTCAAACACCTCATAAGTTAAACAAATTAAAACTTTCCATTCGTGAAGAGATTGTAGTTATGTCCAAATAAATGTTGAGAAAAGCAATGCTGAATTTTGAGGAATGGCTCCTTATGTACGTCCAGCAAAATAGAAGTTATCTTCCAGATGAAATCTTTCATAACTAAAATTAAATTAAATGATCTTTTATACCAATAAAAACTAGATATATCACAGATTATTTTTGTGGAACTACATTTTTTTTATATTGAAAATTAAGCAGTTTGCACTTTTGAAATCCATATGTCTTTTTGTGCCATCCTGTACATATGTGGAAAGAAACTATTTAAATGTTCTCAGGACAATTATGGTCGTATTAACCGAATTGCTTTAAAAATACATATTCATTCTATAGAGGAGCCATTTAAATGCTCTTGGTGTAGTTATAATAGTATTAAGCATTTGTGTACTTATTTTTATGGTAAAAGTAATTAATTTTAATTTTTGAAGCATTTATTTATTTTAAGAAAGTGATAAATGACATTGACAATTCAAAATTTAAATTTTTAAATGCTTCATATTTAGCAACAAGGAAACTGAAATTATTGAACATCTAAATGAAAGTATTACCAACTTTTTGCTTTTTTGGCAAGTCCAGAAGTTTTGTGAACAGATAATAGATAATTCTAATTTTAACTACGTGTTGTAGAGAAAATAACATGTTGTTTCAATATCAAATTACTGCAGCTGTATGTGTTTTTTTCTTATGAACACTAATCTAATCTAATTACCAATGACCTATATTTATTCATTTGAATTTTATGCAGAAAAAAATTGAACATTTAATTTTAAACATGTTCAATTACATCAAAGACCATTTTCAGATTTTTATAAGTAACATAATTTTAATATTTCCTTTTTCAAATTTGCAAAAAATTGTAAATGATTTTTTTATTGTTATAACATATTGTTTCACTATTATTAATTATTTTTGATAGTAACCTGTTTTATTTGAACACAAAATTCTTATTAAAAAATCTTGTAATGTAGTTGTACAACACATCAAACAAAGAAACACTAAATTACATGTTGAATTCAAAATTTTCAATCATATTCGTGTCTTATAAAAAAAGATAAGATAAGATGAATCAGTGAGAACAAAAGAACTTACCTATTTACAAGAGGTGATCAAATTGCTCTCCTCCACTAGCAATATCATTCGTACCTTACACTATAATGATTGTTGTATTTGGAGGAGCATTTCAGGGGAAATATAAATTGTTTATTAACACACAAATGATGAAAATTAATATACTTCAATAATCAAAAATATTGTTTGATATAACATATAATTTAACTTATAAACATGCATTTTAGAATTACGTAACAACTGTTTTTATTATTTATTCACTTAAAATGACGTGTCCGGCTGTTATGCTATTATAGGAACCCTCAAACAATTCCCTGGAATTTTTTAACAGCATTGTTTTTGGAAACAGCAAGGGATTTTTTAAAAGCATTTTTTCTCATGATTTAGAACTATCCCTGCATGTATGGACCACATTTGGCGATCTATTTTAAAATTACCCTGTATACCTTAGCAAAGAGCTTAATAAACAGACTGCACATTTAATACTTAATTTAAAAAATTTAAATAGCACCTTTCTCTATTTTGTTGCAAATTTTAACATGTTATTTTACGTAAAAAGGAATAAAATATTTTAGTTAATCAATTTTATATGTAATTGCAAACCTAAGAAAATAAAAGCATGCAAGATATACAGACAATGCAGACAATTAATAATCTTACACAGGTGAAGGAGCCAATTTGATAGGTTGCGGCAAGTTGAGACTGCTTGGATGTGCTGGGGCAGCTTTGTAACTGCAATAAGGCAGCGGAAATCGCCAACTGTATAGACTAAAATTTCCAGCTACAATACTGCGTGTGGGTGTCATACATTTTTGTGACCAGAGAAGCATTTTATAGAAATTATACAGAAAAAAGGGGGATGTATATATAAACAAAACAATAATTCAAATGAATTATAGTTTAAAATTTTAAAAATAATAAAAGATGTTTAATTTTTACCTCCCAAGTTTTGCATCTTCTTCATCTATAGGTTTAGAACGAAACTGTTCCGTAATAAGAGCAAGAATTCCAGCATTATTTATACAGCAGCACATAATATCCACCATTATGAGTACCAAAATAACACCAGCTACAACTATTCCTATAATAGTAGCACTACTGATTGATGTATCTTCATTTTCGTAGGAAACAGGCTTCAATCCTAGATGTAGAAAATGATATTAAATTTCAGCAATAACAATGTAAAAACATTTAATTAGTGTGTTAGTTTGCTTGTGATTGTTAAAAGCACTATCTATCAGTACTCGCATGTCTATACTGTAGATTGATTGTTATATAAAGGTAAGTAATACAAAAATTTTGATATCATTGTTAATAGCATAAACATGAAGTTTTATAATAATTGAAATATTATATTATAGAAAAGAATTGAGTTAAGTGTAAGTTTGAGTTAATACGAGTTGGTTGTAACATATATTAACTGTACATCTATTACTATCACCTATATCACAGATCATGCTGGGTATAACAAAAACAGCAATAAAATAGTATACCTTAAATATTAAACCTAAACAGCAAAATGTTCAACGTATATATTACCAAAGCAATAGAAATTAAATGGGGATGATTAATCCGTTTTTATTGTATAGAAATCTGTAAATATTTTCATATTATATAAAATATTTACAAATTGGTGTGAATTAGTTTATTATTTATCCAAACTGAACAATCTCAACATGCAAAGCAACCTAAGGAAAAAAAAAGATACAAAGCAGGATACTACGGTAGAATCTAGTTTTACTTAAGAAATGTAGCTGGCTACGCACAGCAACATTTTCTTAAAATAAGAGTTTGTTAGCTACGTACAGTTTATGCTGGTTGGATCCTCCAAATCTTACGGGTTGGTTTAACACAATACAAAGCAAATTCACTTGACAAAAAGCCACTGTGGCGCTTTACAAAAGCACAAATAGTAACAAGATAATATTACATGGTGTTCTAGGTTTAACTACTTTAAATTAATTTTTAACACATATTCTAAACAGAACCTTCTCTTTTTTCTTTATTACTTAATTTAAATTATTTACATATGACAATTTATAATAATTTTCTAATTTATTACTAAATTACAAAAGTCACTTACATTACACATCTTCCATTTTAAAATTAAAAACTTAATAAGTTGTTTTAATTATAATAAATTAAAAATCGTTGTTTTAACATTAGGAAGGTTATTGTCTAGTTAATTAAAAATGTAATAAAAATATAACAACCTTTGAATTGCTTCCCTTTTGAAATTTTTGGTTATTACATGTTAACCAAAATGATAACAAAAATGTGTGATAATAGGCATGCATTAAACTGGACTCCATCAAAAAAATAATAAGTAGGTATTTTAAAAATCATATGACAAAGGACAATTCCATATATATATGTACACATTCACATAGAAAAATTCTTATATTTACAATTTATTAATATCTAATCTTGATGTTTTTAATCAAATTTTTATTTTTAATATCAACTAAATGTATTAATTAATTTTTAGGACAAGTATTTAACGTGCTGACTTGAAGTGTCACCCTGGATAATACAACCTACAGGAAGTGTCACAAAATTCAGCATTGATAAAAATTTAAAAATAAGCATAAGTCAACAAATGCTTTTTTGAAATACAGGGTGTTATAAAATAATGCCACTATAGTACCAAGTGTTAATTAAGTCTCAATGATCTATAGAAATTCAGGAAAAATTTAAACTGTTGACAGTTCACATCATAAAACCATTATTTCCTATTCTTTAGTACAATTATTACAGATGTTTGATTTATTATTGAAAATTTCAAATATATATGTTTATTTTTAATTAAGAAACAAACCATTTTGGCATTAGCATAGACTCCTAAGAATGCGGATTTTGTCAATGTTTGAGATGTTTTAAATACATACATTACATTAATAAAAGATTTTGAAAAGGTTTTCCAGTTGTTTCAAAAATATATGCAAAGAAAGAGCCCTGTTCTTAACAATAAAGCATTTGATGCATGCTTATATGAAACTTTATACTTTTTGTTAATATTATATCAGTTAGTGAATTTTGAAACAATAATTTGAAATTAATGCAAAAATGTGTTATATTTCTTTGTAAAAATAAAGAAACTGTGCCAATGATAAAATTGATATGATGATGTGTTGCATGGTTCCATGATTTTGTGACGTTTGCTGTGATTTTGTCTCAGCATATTGTCACAAAACATAACAGAATAAATGCATAAATATTACTAGATTATGAATAATAATTATTATAAAATTGAAAATGTTATTTTTAAATGATATTTTATCTTACAAATAGTGTCGTGTTATATGACCAACAAACTGATATATGGAATTGTGTTAAAAAAGCATATATGGATGTATGTAATCCATTTGTCATAAAATGTCCATTATTGGTCATAGTCAACATGTTAAAAGTATGATAAAAATTTTCAAAATTAGAAACATTTAGAAAAATAAAAAATATAAAATTTATACCTATGCAACAATTTTTGATAGCAAGTGCATATAATAAATTTAACTCACCTAATTTATAAATTACAACTAAGAGTTATTACAGCATATCAACTTCTGTATCTATCACAAGTTTCATAATTAAATTTTAATAAAGATTTAATACATCTACTACTTATTTATGACATTAAAAATATTATTTTTTTCAAAACAAAAGTTATTACAATCACCCAGATTAGATTTCTTAAATTTATACAAAAATGATTTACACAATTAAAATCAATTTGATGTGATATGGAACTATCGATACATGGAAGCCATTTTATTTTAAATAAAATTTAATATACATTTATACTATAAAATAAAATTTGCCAATAGTAAAACTAAAATTTCAGACATATTTAAACCAAAATAATCTAAATAGTAGCTCTGTTATAGAATAAATTATTAGATACTTATAATATCGGCGACAGGTCAATCTTATATTCTTTCAATCACACTATATATTGGTTTATATAACATTTGGGCAACTAAAGGCAACAAGTACGTTAGTCACAGTTAAAAAAACATAAAAGAAAGAAAAGAAAGCTCAATAAAAACGGATCGATTTAAGAAGAGAAAGAAATTAAGCATCCTAAATAAAAACATGCAATTAATAAACTAAATGGAATGTCAATTGAAAATACTCAGTAAAATATCATGCTAGAAAAGACCATAAGAATTAAATAATTGGCACAAAATTGCTTTTGCCGTTTTCTTTGTGATACAAACTGTTTTATCAAGAATCGAAACAATTAACATCAATTGCTTAATGTTTTAGGCTATATATTTACATACGTATATCAAATTTAATGAACACATTTAAGATTGAAATTATTGACCAATTTAGCGTCTTCTAAACAGTTCATAAAATTTTGTAATAATTAATTTATAAATATATATATATTATAAATTTTAACTTAAAACACGAAACACCATTAAAACTGACACCACTGCTTGTAATGTGAAAGAGAGAGCTTCACTTGAAGTTGATCCATAATAACCACCTAGGCAGGGTAGGGAACTGTTAAATACCCTAATCATACTCACATTCAGTCACATATGACCAACATTCTATAAACAATATCTTTCATATCCAAAACACAACATTAAAAAATAAAATGAACTAATTAAATCTACTACAAATAATAAAATAATAAACAAAAAGTGCACTTAAAATAAAAGAACCTTCTTTTTTAAAACAACCGTTACTATAATCACTACTTAAACTGTAACTGTAATATTGATCTTGCTCACCTCTTGCAGTTTTCACTCTAATTTCAGCAGGTGAACTTAAGCCAATAGCATTGTGAGCTCTTAATTCTACTTTATATGTAGTATCTGGTCGAAGGGCATGCATGTTGTAAGTTGTGTGTTGAAAACTTTGAACTATTTCTGCACTGCACTCACTTTCTGAATCTCTCCATACACCATTCACTTTTTGTGTCTAAAAAAATTGATATGAGAGCACATATAAAATTCATATATTTTAAAAAAATTGTTTATTAATTAAAATGCTTTTTATTTTTAAGCATATATAAAATTCACAAAAGTTATTTGATTGATATTTTTATCGATTTAGGTATTAACATTTTGAAAACATCCCGTATGTTATCTTCAAGCATTTTCTAATTCAACTTATTTGATTTTTGTATTTTTATTTTGGAGATAAAGAAATCCTGTTTCAATAAAATGAATTCAGTTAAAAAGATCATTTAAATTATTTTTAGTACTGTTAGAAATTACTTTATTCAATAAATATAGTGAACTTTGAAAGTTATAGTCGATTTCTCTTATTTTCTGTAATGTTTTATGTTAATTCACTTAATTTTCAGATTGTCAAGTTTAAAATATATGCTTGAATTCGTTGATACTCGGCTGATCTTAACTTGTATCAGTTCACAGTATAACTCATTCTTTTAAAATCATAAGAAATGATTGTGAAATTTAAATTTAAGATATTCTCCCACTAGAGATTTTCCATTAAATAATGCAAGTAAACATGACCTTTTGAGTGACTTCCTGTTGAGTTTGCATTGAAACTAGACATGTGTCTGCAGCATTAATTTGTAAAAATTGTGACCCATAGTTTTTGTTTGCTGTATTATTTCTTTTTAGTAAGTTAGTCAACTGGAAGATGCACAATTTGGCATTTTCTGTTATTGGAGTTCAGTAACAAATACCAAAGTACATTCTTCAGCTATTTTGATAACAACGAATTTCTTGCAGTAATAAGGAATAAAGATGTAGTCAATCATTTGAGCACAGAGGATTGTGGATAATATCGCTATTATATAAACTTTATACCTAAGTTTTTTTACATTTAATTTAGTTCACGTTAACTTGGAAGTAACTACCAAAGTAATGCATCGGTTAACCCATAACGAAAATTAAACTGACCTACATGGGTCGCTGAAAATTAAAGATTTGTTTATCACTTTGAAGATAGAGTACAATTTTCATTATAAATAGACTATCAATAAGTAAAGACTACTTTGTGCGCAAACTTTTAATTAAATGTGAAACTACTGTGAGTAATTTAACTTTTAGCCTACTTAAATCAAACTTTTAGTCACTCACATGTAACCCATTAATTAACCAGCCCCGATTAGTATGATGGTTAGCATGTTTGCCTCCATTCCCGAGGGACATAGGTTCAAACCCGACCGAGGTCGGTTAAATTTGGCAAATTTAAAAAATATGCCTTCTTCTCAGGTAAGGAATTAAAATCATAGGTCCCATGTCAATGTAATGTTTGGCACATTTAATATCTTAAGTGAAGGTAGAACTCCTCCAGATTCGGCAAAATTCTAGTAGATATGGCAAAATGACCGTAGTAGTTGAAGCTAGAGGGCCAAGAGAATTTCTGCATCCTGAAGTCTCAGCCACAAAACAAACAACCCATTAATTTATGACCGTTGTTAATTAAACCAGTTACAGATACATAGTATAGCCAAGGTTTTCATGTTATTAGTGTTTAAATGATAGAATTACTTTTATTCATATGGATGTAATGAACTCTAAAAAATAGCTTAGCATGTGATATCCCATAATGAATAATAAGAACCTGAATTAATCTTCACCTAATTTTGACTTTAATCTAAGGTTGCTTTATTTTGAACCTGAGCTGTAACTATATTTCTACTTTGTTTTATTATATTTGTTTATTTTAAATGTACCTTTTTATTACCAAATGTAGGCTAGAGATATTTTAATATTTCAGAAAAATATTTAAGATAAAAACATTATACATTATGTACCAGTGATCTCTGGTAATAATTTTATTCAATAACTGTTATCAATATTATAATCTGAGATTACATAATTCAGTGGCATCATTATACTTCAAAAGACTTCAGATTTAAGCAATCAATGCTGGGTCATATCTTCAAGTTTAATCTATGACCATCTACATTTTGTCTTTAGCAACTTTAGCAACTCATCACTGCTTTATCATTTCCTGCTTTATTAGATGAAGTACAGTTCATTCACATCAAAGCTAGTGGTGCCCATATATACTCTGTAACGTCCATTTCTAAGTCTTGAATCATTTAAACTTGCTTTCCTACATTTATTTTCTATTTAAATATTTTCAATCTTTTTAAATTAAATTTTCATATATTATTTATTCCTAATGCACATATAATTATTTAGGATTTCGCATTTTCTATTTTAATAATATTCAAGTTAATTCAGTACTATTAAACATTTTCTGAATTACAAAATGCATTATTCACCCTTAAATAATGTTTATCCATATATGCCTATGGCTTTTTAAAAGGCCTCGAGTTCATTTCTGACCTGCACGTGGAAAATAACTGTAGATTCTACAACTTACTAACATCTAAGTTTTATGTCTTATGTGGACTGCCGTGTTTCCCCTTGTATTGTGTAAAGGGCAAAACAATAGATTTAAAATATAACTCAAGATAATAATAGCAGTGGGCATGGCATGGTGTGCAATGTGGTGTTTGTGTTAAAAAATTAGGAAGATACGATGATATAATTGATTGTACTGGACCATGTTCTAACGAATATCATATTGGATGTGTGAATATATCAATAGATGCCTATAGAGATATGGTTAACAATAAAAGTATTAAAAACTAGAAATGTTTAAAATGTTATGGTA
>JAHWXV010858947.1:0-18458 GCA_024586415.1 Phrixothrix hirtus
TACTTCTAAATTATATTGTGCTTTAAGTAAATACATATAAATATATATGATTTTCCTTTTATACAATTATTATGCATATTTAAAATAACAATTTTTCCAAGCCTACTGCCTTTTTATTACATTATTTTTGAATTTTAGCTGGACATATCTAACGTTATTTTTAGCCAGATAAATTCTTAAGTTTGAAACCAGTTGTTAGGGGGATTTTGCTATTAAGTTTCAAATTGAATATTTTACCGCCATAAATCTAGCATTGAAATAACTTTACAAGTCCTATTTTTGAATTTTAGGTTTGAATATTAACGTGTTTTTGTTAGGGATTCTTTCTTTTAAGTTTAAATTTGAATATTTAATTTGAATAATGTTTAAATAAAAATGTTAAAGCTTAAAATGTGTTTTATTTATTAAAAATAGCTATAAATTTGCTTTTTAGATAACAAACATGAATATAATATTTCCAAGTTATAAATTACATACATTCATGCAAAAATTCATAGCGCTTATCACTTCCTCTAGTTGTTTATTATTAATATGCATATCTTGTTTTAATTAAATGTATAAAATATACTCGATTTTTTACCACAAATTAATTTTTTTACAAAAAAATTCTTTTTCAAGGTAAAATTCGAATAAGAAATGCATACGTTCATATGTATTTAAAATATTCAAAATAATTTTTACAAGTCCTTAGTGCATGTTGAATTTTAGCGACGCAATTCTTAAGTTTGAATATTAGCTTGTTAGGGATTTCCCACCTAAGATAAAATTTGAATGATAATTTTACAAGTCCTTTTATTAAAATAACGTTTTGAATTTTATACGTGACCTCATTTTTGTTAAACCTGATAAGTACTAATATCACACATTTAACAATACATTTGCAGATAGGACTGGTACTCAAATGCGCACATCCGTTTACTAGAGGAATTGCCGGCCGGAAAACTCGAGTTCGAATCGCAAAGGGAATTAAGAAAATTTGACGCCATACACACACTCACTATTATACTTTACACAGATCAAGTTCCAACTTCTAACGTTAGATGGCGTCAGATTTCGAAATGAGGATGTCTAAATGACGTGTGCTTTCAAAATGGCCGACACTACCCAAGTTGCAGAGTGTAGCGATGTGTTTAACTGTTAAAATAAGTGAGGCAGGATGCGACTTGGGTAGACTGCATCGCTACACTCACATATGGCGCGTAGTCAAGTCGCAAACCTTAACCTAACAATAGCTACATAGCTAAACACATAGATGGCGTATGCGTTAACTTTCAAATAATTTGGGCCCCATTTCTACTGCTGGAGCAGGGTCCTGGCCCCCCTTTTCTACATCTAGGGCATCGGCACACTTCAACACCTAGGGCTACGTCCCTCAACCAACTCAGCGGCCATCTTGGGCCCCACTTCGCTTTCAAAATGGCGAATGTCACGTGCCTTACGCTCCCCAAGGTGGCTGATAGGGCTATGCCCCTCAACCAATTGAGCGGCCATCTTGGGGCCCCGTTTCTACTGCTATGGCAGAGTCCGGGGCCCCGTTTCTAAACCTAGGGCTTCGCCACACTTTAACACATAGGGTTACGCCCCCCAGATGCTCTGGAAGCCATCTTGGGGCCCACTTGCGGTCTAGAACTCTCTTTGCTACTCTACTACCAAATTTATTAAAATATTAAACGAAAACAATATAAATAGGTATAAAAGATCGAAAAATTATTAAAACTTCTGACTTAATAATAAAAATTACCGAGTTCTGTAATGATATAGGTCCACCATGATCTCTGGCAATGTTGATAATTGATTTTTGTATTTCCTAAATTTGTGATTTGAACGTAGATTTGGTTGAGGTATCTCCTAAGATGTATTAATATTTGTTTTTATTACCAATAAATTTAAAATAATAGCTCAGGAATACTTTCATATATATTTAGATATTCTCACACGAAACCCCAATTATAACTCTCGTATACATTTTAGGGTTGAACGTAGATTTGGTTGAACTATCTCCCAAGATGTATTAATATTTGTTCTTAGGTTTATACTACCAATAAATTTAAAATAAAAACTCGGAAATACTTTCAAATATATTTAGATGTTCTCACACGAAACCCCAACTATAACTCTCCTATACGTCAATTATTTCGCACATATAGTATAGCTTCATCGAACTCTGGCTAATGGTAGATATCAATAGCAAGTTTTATCGAATATATCAGAAACTAAATGCGGTGAATGTGAAAGACTCTACTTTTCATCATTTATGCGAAACTAAACGAATTTACAAATATTATTCAAATAGCTTGACTATCGCTTGACAATACTTTCCTTTAAGATACAACGAATTTTCATTATAATATCGTCTTATTTAAGATTAAATCGTGACGATTGACGTCAGTTTTTGAGCTAATTGTGTTTCATAAGTCTACAAATAAAGATTTTTCGTTAAAATTTTAACTAAAGTAGTTGGTTTAATGTGCAATCGCTGTGATCGATGAAGAATTGGTGTTTTTAAATTTTCGGCAACACTGGAATTAAAGCAATAATTCTTTCTTGAGTATAACTACTACAAGGGCAAATACACTTTTTTGCATCTCATACTGTACCAGTTTCCTTAGATTATCGATAAAATAGTAGTTTTGATAACTATCATTGCTTTGGAATCGTGTAAAGTAGTTTCTAATCGTTTGCGCAATACATTCCCCATATTTGTAGTGAATTTTCACAGTTTTAAATTTAAATATTGTACTAGGTTTGCATAAGTGAAGTATTGAATATTTTTTGTGTAAAGCTAGTTTTTAAAAATAGTATTCAAATTGATTTTAAAAACTTTAATGCTATTAAACATTTATTAAGTAAAATTAAAGCTGCTGATCCCATTTCAAATAAATCAAATTTAATTTATAAAATAAATTCTAAAAGTTGAAATCTGTACATATAGAACAAACTGAACAATTATTAAAGAACAGAATTAATCAACTTCGTAATGATGTAAAAGACTGTAAAACTACAACTGCATTAACTCAACATTCAAATGATAATTTTCAGAATTTTGACTTTGTACAAAATTATTATTTTAGGAATGTTGTATATTGATTTAAATAAAAATACTCTTTAATTTTAACACAAACACTCAACACATAAGTAACAATTATTCCTTTATACTTCATACCTTATTTCTACATAACGAATATTATAATTTATTTAAAAACTTTTATAAATAATTGTATATTAAAAATTTTTTATCTGTACGTTATAATAACCTAAAAATTTTATTTGTCATATTTTCTATATAAAAATGACATGTTTTAGCTCTGTACATGATAATAACTTAAAAAAATTTTAGAACCATGTATATTGTCATTTGTTTTGTTTAAAAAAAAAGAATGTGTTATCTTTGTAAGTTTTATACCAATTATTTATTTTAATAGCTTTTTGATATTTATTAATACTACATTTATATTAATTATAAGAAATAATGATTTAAAAATCGACTAATTTGTAAGTAGTTATAATCTTATTATTATTTAATACTTAGCAAACATATTTTGTAGACAAGATTTTTCATTTTATACTATTTAAAATAATTTATTTAAAAAATACGTTTTATGTAATTTTATAAAGAAGAAATAAAATTCTATGCTTTTATTTATTATTTCAACTATGACCTCAACAAATAAACCATAAAAGAATATAAAAAAGATCAACATAAATTATTCTCAATTTAAATACAAATACAATTGTAAGATACAATTATAAAAAGGTGGACTTTCTTAAAGTATATCATTTATTTGCAAACTATGTTTAGTGTAAGGTACCATTTTCCTCAGACGTTAGCATTGCAATTAATATATTCTATAGCATATTCTATTCGGTCCTAAATAAGTGTGTACTCACATATACAGTTATGATAACGACTATCTTTGCTGGTTTACCACGGATATCAAAGCAGTGGTGGTCATTAGAGAGTATCATATAAAACAGAAGCAAAATAAATTTAATTTGGACAATTTAGACAGATTAGAGTGGAACTTAAAATAAAAATACAGCAGTTATAAATTATTGCAACGGTTTAGAATCTGCCATATCATATAAAAATGTAAAGCTCGTTTGGTCTTTTATAAAAAATAAAAATAAAATCTTTTATCTAATGGTTTCACGTCGTATCTTTTTAGTGTGGTGTCGTATTATAACTTTGGTAGTACTCTTTCTATGAATGATCAAATATGCGAAAATGACATTATGATGGCAATTAACATATGAAAGGCTAATAAATTGGTAGGTAATTATGAAATTCACCATATAGTATTAGAGCGTATTTAGTATTCCTCACAGTTGCTGAAATCGGAAAAATTATCCTCTTGTTTTAATTTTAGCTTCAGTTGTTAAGGTATTTGAGCAAATTTTGTACACTAAAGTATATATAATATATAAAATGAACCGCATGGGTTTGTTAAAGGTTGATCGACAGAGAATAATTCTGTACACATAAACACTAATATATCTAAGGCTATTATCAGAAAGTCTCAGATAGATGTTATTTACATTGACCTCATTAAAGCCTGAGTTAAGGTAAACCACAATATTTCTCGAATGAAACTCGCAAAATGTTTCTTCTTTTCTAAGTGTTTAAGCTATTTTTCTTCTTAACTCCAAAAAATAAGGCAATGTGTTGTACGAGGGCACTATCTATATTGTGATCCTTGACAACACTGCGAGTTTAAGACGTCATTTCACATTTGTAATGGAAAGCTTGACATTCTTAAAGATAACCGTATTCAGAACATTTTGAGATTTAAGCGTGATTATTGGTTTTTATAGTGACTTGAAAAGTGTGCCTCAGCGTAAAAATGGAACTAATTTGTGAAACTTTTTATGCGATGATTTGTTACGACTTTTGACGCGGATTATCTAGATAATATTACATCGATCAATCTACTTCTAGTTTTACCGTGAAGCCCCATTGTTTGCCACTGTGAAATGCTGGTATAACTAGTTGAATAATGGCAGCCGTTCACTCACCGTCGAAAGTCGTGAAGGTCATCTTAAATCAGTTGTTGTGCTATAAAACGTTGGTACTGTGCAAAAACTGATAATGCAAGATCCCCATGTAACATACTGCCAGATTGAGGCAACATTATATATTAGTTCGACCAGCATATATAAAATATCGCCGTCAAACAGGTTTGTTCTCCTTCGATCCCACATAATTTGAAAACATCTGAAAAAGATTTCCGTGTCGATTAGTGCAAGCAAATTCTTACGAAATGCAATGACGGTGCTTCAAAAGACGTATAAAATATTGTAACAGGTGACGAATTATGGATATATGCGTATGAGCAAGAAAGTAAACAGCAGTCGACCGCATGGGTGTTTCAAGATGCATTAAAACCATCAAAACTTGTTCGCGCTCGAAGCACTTCCAAATAAATGGTCGCCTGTTTTTTCTGAAGAACTGCTCATGTGGCAACAGTGGCTTTACAAGAATTTCAAATGGTCACTTCTGTGCGGTACACCACCATTTGTTTGCCCGAAGTTTTCAGGGAAATAAGGAAAACAAACAAGTGCTGCAGGATCATTTTGCATCACGACAATGCGAGCTCACAGACATCTTGCCTTACAGCCGATTATTTGAACACTCAGAAAATCAAATTAATTGCTCATTCGCCGTACAGTCTTGATTTGGCACCTAATAGCCTCTTTTTGCTCCCTAATGTCAAGAATAAATTTCATGGACAACGGTTTTCGTCGGGAAAAGATGCCGCCGATACGTTTAAAAACGACGTTTTAGAGATGTCTCAAATAGAATGGCAAAATGTTTTGTCAATTCGTTGGAAAGAATGTAAAAGTATATAAATCATAAGGAAGAATATTTTGAAAGACAATAAATCAATTTTCAATGATGAATTACCGTTTATTTATTATTAGACTTGCAACCTTGTAGATGTATTGTCATTTAAAGAAACAGCAAATGTGAAGTATTGTGTCGGAGATACTATTTCAAATATGACTAATAAACTATCGAAGTTACCAGAGCTGTCAATACATAATCACTGTACGTCTCACCACACAAGTGATTCTTTGATAACAGACCTTATGAACGCCGACGTAAATACTATAATTCAAACTATAAATAAAAATAAAGATAAAGTTGAACCGTTTTTTCGTTCAAAAAGCAAACCCTTATTCACTAATACTATGTCATCAAAACGTTAGGTGCTTGAGTAATAAAGTGCTACTTATTGATAGGGCCTTACAAGACAATTTCTGTAACATTCTTTTAATATCTGAACATTGGCAAAATGAGTTGTAATTGAAAGAAATTGAATGGGAAAATTTTACCTTATGTACTTCATATTGCCGTAAAAATTTACGCCATGGGGGTGTTGCAATTTTTATAAATGATAACTTTAGTGTTAAGCATGTTAATTTTAATATTTCGGATTTCTGTATGGAGGGAGTGCTTGAGTGTGCTAGTCTTAAAATAGATAGTATTGAAATGATTATAATTGTTGTTTATCGTCCACCATCTAGTAATTTTACGCTCTTCTTAAATCTCTTTCAAGACCTTTTATTATATGTTATGAACTTAAAACAATATCATATAGGAGGTAATTCTAACGTAGGTTTTAATGCGCATGGTGGCAACTTGACACTTTTAAATGATCTTTTACAGTGTTTTAGAATAACTACTACAATTAATGAGTCGACTAGAGTAACCTTAAATCCAAGTACCTGCATTGATAATTTTTTAATTAGTGACAAATTAAACTACCAATGACGTGTTGTAAGACATATGTATATCGCTATAAATTTTGTAACAATAATATAACGAATTTTATTCAATATCTAGGATCCAAGAATTGGAGTGAAGTTTCTTCTCAATCCTGTCCTAAAATGGCTTTTGATATATTTTCTGATATACACTTATACTATTTTGAAGTCTGTTTTCCTTTGCAACGTTATCTTCTTAATAAAAAAAGAAATATAAAGTATAAATTAAACTAAGAAATGTTGCAACTAAAGAATAGAGTTACTTTATATACTGAATTATCAAAACACGAGCAACGCTACAAAAAACTAAGTATAGACCTAAATCATAAATATCGAGAAACATTGGAAATGACTAGAATTCAATATCACGACGATCAAATGAACGAGTCGCAAAATAAGTCAAAGGCCATGTGGTCTATAATAAATAAAATTCAGAAAAAGGATTTCACAACTAGGGAAAATGAAATTTATGATCATGGTGAAAGGTTGTCCGATGTCACAGATGCCAATAATTTTAATGTTAATTTTATAAATTTTTCTGAAGTCGTAAAACAAAATATACTTGATTTTAATTTTATTAGCCAAAATGTCCCTTTTTCTAATAATACCTGTTACAGGTCGCCTGTGCGTGTAGAAGATATACATAGCTTCATAGGCAATCCTAACAACTCTAATGCTTGCGCTGTAGGCAATATCTCGAATAATTTGTTTAAAAAATATAAAATAGAGCTTTCTGGCATCCTTGTTTTTTTAATCAATTTATCAATAATAAATGAAACTTTTCCTAACAAATTAAAAATAGCAAGGGTTATACCTTTATATAAGAAAGGAGATTCAAATTTAAACACTAATTATAGACCTATTAGTTTACTCACGACTGTTTCCAAAATATTTAAACTTGCAATAAAAGAGCAGTTGATAAAATTTTAAATGAAAATAAATTGCTTTCTAGTTCACAACATGGTTTTACCAAAACCAAAGGTACTGAAAGTGCCGTATGTTCGTTTCAAACAAATATTGTTGACGCACTAGACAAGCAGCGTTATGGTTTAGGACTGTTCATATACTTCTCACGTGCATTCGACTGTGTTAACCACGAGTTGCTATTAGAAAAGCTAGGTCGATACGGGATAAGGGGATCTCCGCATAAATTACTTGAAACATATCTTGAAAATCGCTGGCAATTTTTCCAAATAAATAACTTCACAAGTAAAAGAATTCGCATCACCCAAGAAGTTCCACCGGGGTCTATCCTTAGTCCACTACTTTATTTGATTTTCACAAATGACATCATTCAGTACGTTAATAATAATGAAAATAGTCATAAAGTCCGTTACGCTGATGATATCAACATTTTAATTACAAAAGATGATTTATCTCAACTAAAAACGAGGAATGAAAGGATATACCGTAAAGTTATTTTGTGGTCAGAAAAAAATTTTCTTAATTTAAATAAGAGTAAAACTACGACTGTTTTATTTAGTTTATCGAGACAATAGAACATAATTATGTTCTTTTTTAAAATACTACAGACCCTATCAATTTTAGCAAGACAACAAACATGCTAGGAGTAACTCTTGACTATAAATTGCAGTGGGAATCGCACATCGATACATTATGTTCCAAACTGCACAGTACTTGCTACGGCTTAAATTTTATATCTCAACGATATAGTGAGGACACTCTCCTCACTTTGTATTATGCCAATTTCCACAGCCATTTACGTTACGGGATTTTAAGTTAAGCTGGAAGTAGTCATGTTGACAGCGTATTTTTGCTGCAAAAATATGAGGTTCCCATAATGGCCGCTCTTACTCGTAGAGAAACATGCCGCGGAGCATTTAAAAGATTAAAAATTTTAACCGTATATTCAACATACATTATGGAACTGTGTGTGTGTGTTTACAGAAATACAGATATATTTGTAACTAATGATGCACTGCATGATTATAACACAAGAAAGGGTTATTTATTGGTTTCAGATAGACATTGGACAACAATGTACCAAAAGATTTATTATTTTAAATTGTTGCAAATGTTATAACGCTCTCAGTAATTACATTAAAGATTCTCCAAATCTAGATATTTTGAAAAATAGATTAAAGAAATTATTACTCATCAAAACGTGTTACTTATAACTTTTTTTATAGCATAAACGGTTTTACGGGTTAATTATCATAAGTCACTTAGAATGAACAATGAATTAACTGTATGCTCTTGTTTTTTTATTTATAATTCTTTTCTTGACTTTTTCTACAATTATTGTATATTCAACTATACTATTTAATTGAGAAATAAAGCATCTTATCTTATCTTATCTTATCTTATCTAATATAGATAGTGCCCCTCTCATAGGACCATTTTTATTGCTTATTTTTATTGTAAAACTTGTCCATAAAATTAAAATTTCATAACTTCCCTTATTTGCCGATTATTGTAAAATTTACAGGAGAGGTTTTTTCATCCAACCCGTATCAGATCCAAAATGATTTACGTAGAATGTCAATGTGGTGCCAGGAAAAAAAATTAACTATAAACATTGATAAATATCTAGTTGTCACTTGTACTAGAAAATATGCCCCTTGTTTAACTATCATTTAGGTAAATTATTTGTTCCTCGTTAAAATTCTATTAAAAATCTTAGAGTTATAGTGATATCATCTCTTACGTTTTTTGAACAGCTTTTGTCGTTCATTAAACGCAATACTGTTGATCTTTCGAATGTGAAACCAATTTTCCTATTATAAAATTCGTTCGTACGATCAAAATTCGAGTACGCTGTATTTATATGGGCTCCAATTACTGAAAGTGGTAATAAGTTAATGGAGAGACTTCAAAATAAATTCCTAAAATATTTGTAATATATAAAACATAAGAAGAACCTTAAATTTTAGTCTTACCAAAATATTAGGCAGGAATTTCCATTACTGCTGCTGAGGCACAATGGAAAAATAACTTTTTTCTGTTTTTTTTATAAAGTATTCAATAATTTAGATGACAATGCCAGACTACTGACATAATTTAAGCTTCACGTCCCTTATTACAATACAAGACCAGATCCTTTAATATTTGTGAACATCTCCTTATGATTGATCAACGTTCAATGCTCTTGCTGATTCTGAAGTGGATGAGACTGACTTTTCGCCCAATAATTCTCATAACTCTGCGTCTTCAAATTTTTTGTCTGTTCTAAATGTCCTTTGCCTTTAATACCAAATCACAATTTTTAACCCGCCTGACACCACGGTCATATGTTTTAATTGACGGTGAAGACTCAGTAACTATCTACGGATGATTCCTGTTACAAAAGTAAATTAATAGATGTCGAAAATGTTCTTTTGAGGCTTCCATGTCAATTCTTCTAAAAATACGATTATTTACATATCTATTGCTTGAACTACTCCAGATATTTAACATAAATATTAAGGATTTAAAATAGAATAACTGTAGTTTGGATTCGTACGACGAAATCTGCAATAGAAACCCTCATTCGAGAGCCCTTTTAACTAATTCGCATTTCTATTAATAAATACTGGTGTTTAATAGGTATAGTACTATTGCGCTTCAATTAATGTTTACTTGTAATAAAATAAATAGATATTTTGGAAATATTTCTTTAAATTTATGAAGACGTGCTGCGTTACTACTGAATTCTATTTTAAAAGAAATACTTTGTTTATAGAAATACATTTGGGTATATACAAATCTATTAGACATTGTAATATCCTAATATTAATATCGTATAATACCTTAACATTAATTAAGAAATAGAAGTCATTAAACTCAAGTATTCAATATAGAACAACAGACATGGAATTAGCTTGTCCAGAAACCGCAATTCAGAAATATAGAGTTCAACCAGGTGAATGTTTCATGTCTTATACAAATCAATTAATATTAGAACAGATTCAACTGTAAACCTTAGAAGTGGGAACATCGTTCGAAGATATCAACTAATTATAAGCACAATGTATTTAAAAAATTAAGTTAAGAATAATAAATTTACATCACAATGGAAGTTGAATTTATTTATGTAGGTAAGAACAATTAGGAAACCTAAACCCAAAATAAATTCAACCAGGACATGTCAATTTGCAAATAGAGTGTGCAGTCGTACGCATTGACAAAGACGCTCTGGTTTATATTTATTTAATTCATAAGATGAAAAGACATGAACATAAAAAAGCTTATATGAAAAAATTTAGTAGATACGTTTGTTAATTACACCAAAGTTTAAAAAAGCAAAATTATAATTTCTGTCGCAAATGTTAATAGGAAAGTTTATTCTTCGTAGCAGTATAAAGTAAAGAGGGCACTTAAGTTATAGAGAGTGGTGTTAGTTTGCCAGTAGCATAAATGAGGTGGAAATAGAAATAATGAAATGGCAATGAGGCGATATTAAATTGATCTAACGCGTACTGAAATGGCTATCGCCTCATTTATTTACAGTGCCATTCCATCAACATACCATTGTCAGAGCATAAAAGTGCTCTTGCATTTCTGGAAATTACTAACTTCAATGAAAATACGCAAAATTTACATAAAAACAAGGTCCACTGGATTCATCGATAGTGGCAAAGGAATGGAAATTATGGAACTTATAATCTTAATAAAATTAGTTAGCTGTTAACATTTAAACCTTTTTATCTATATCACACAAATGAATAAACTAATTTTAATAAATAGTAACAATGAATCCTCTCTAGTTGACAAATAATAATTGATGAGAGTGGTGCTAAAATAGCACTCGCAACTCGGGAATTAAATCTGTCCGAAGCTAGTGTTGACAGACTTGAATCACACCAATTGTAAAGCATCATGTCGCTGCCACCTCAAAATGTACTGCATATGTTTGCATGCGATTAAAATATTCCAACTACAGTATGGTCACTACACCACTATCAAGTCAACTTGTTGCCACTTCAGTACGCACCATACCCAAGGAATAGTTCATTGCAGCGGATATTCGAGGTCTATGGTTAAGAAGTTGGTTACTCTTGGTTTATCAATTTCTTTGAATGATATGAGTATGTGTACTGCCATACTTAGCACAAAGATAAGCGTAAAAAATGCACATGTTACATTTTTGTACAGTATTACAACGCAGCTGTGCCTTTGAAGCTTAATCTTTGTTATTATTTATTAGTTATAACTAGTAAGCAGTCGTTTTAGTTTCATGATTGTTTCATTTTGTGACCAAAAAAGTTCGTGATTAGATTAATAATCCTATTTATTAGTTAAGGTAAGCTGTATAATATAAGCAGTTCAATAATCTACATATTTATACAAACATTTGTTTACTTAAATTTTGTATCGGTAACTATTTGCTTTTGAACACAACCTTAAAAATTATCCTCTGGCACGATACTAAATTATAAAATTTAATATGTATAGAAAAGCAGCGATTTCAAAAATATAATCCACAACAAAAATATAAAACGACTAATTAATTTAGTTTTAGGATTGCTAATTAAAGGAAAAAATGACACCTGCGAAACCAAGAGGAGAATTGTTGCTTCCAATGACACTGGAAGATTTATTTAAATAGCCCTTATTTGAAGAACTGCTTGCAGATAATAAAGGTAACTCTATTCTCACCTTTAATTTTGCAGAATCAAACGATCCTGGTATAAATCTTTCTGTTACGCTTCATAATAGTAGTGACAATATTTTAAGAACTATTTTAATTTCCACATAAGGTATTTTAGATTTAGCAATTGTAAACAGCTCTTCAGAAGTGCATCTAGTTTCCGAAAATATTCAAACAGAAACTATTAATAACATTAACAAATACAGCCTAATTTAGAATATTTTGCAAATAGCACAAGCTGCAACAATTTTGATGAAGTACTTCAAGTAGGACAATTTGTGCATAACGGAAATAATATATAGTTACTAAAAAAGTATTGCCCAAAAACGAAGAACATTTAATACCTCTATATCTGAGAGAAAAGGGAAGAGCTCCAAGGTGAAACTGACATCAAGGAATAAATTATCCCATTTATTAAGATGTGTTAAAATGACCTGCAACTAATAAAAAATGATCATGTTCAATAGAGTATAAAAAGAGCTTAATAAATATGACCACCCAAGAATTAATTCTTTTGAAGATATACCCTTAAATGGAGCGGTCCTTGTATCATGTACGTATACGAGTCAAATAAATTGGTACCATAGTATAATTTATATAGTTGATTTATATTTAATTTCATAATGTAGGCTATGTCTACAAAAATAAACCTTGTACTGTACATTTCATAGTCAGAGTAAACCAAAAATACAACAAACGTAAATTATAAGTAAATATGCTTAATGGTAATACTTATAAAGCAACCTTTAAGGCTACTTAATATATAGGTATTGCAACACTCATACATGAAATAGTGTTTCAAACGATTTATCTGCTTTATTTGCAGTCTCTTATGCCATGACCTAGATATGATTGACAGTAAGATGGCACAGTCCCCTATTTTACAAAATTATGTTGTTTCAATAATAAAGTAACAAGTCAATTAAGGGTATAGTAGAATAATTTTGGCAACTATTAAAAAATATAAACAACAGTGTTTAGTAAGTACAAGTCGTGTTCGCTATATCGTAGAATCGCGTCAAAGATTTGACATGAAATTTAAGAAGCATGAAATTGCAGATATGAATAGATTACAATAGTTTTACTTGAGATTTTAATATCGGCACAGCTTTAGGGCACGTAATTTATTTATAATTAATTTATCCTTATATTTATACTGATTTTATGATTTCCTAATTATTTCCTATATTCTAATACAATAATTTGCAATATGATTACAGAGAAAATTAATCTCATTAACATTATCAGCCTTTTACTGGTTGCATTAAAAGGCTAAAAATACGCGACCTTCAATAAACCATAAGGCAATTGAAATAATGATTATATTGGACACATCGTATTAGACTAAATGAATGAATTTAACGGCCTTGTCGTAACAATTGAGGAATTTTTTGATTACCTAGAGTGCTTATCGGGAAAAAGTAGCTATGATTTGTGATGTCACCTTAGAAAACTGTAAATCTTTCATTGAAGCAAGTTTTCTTGTTTACGACAATAATTTACGTAAATGGCATTCGTTTTCGTGCTACTACATATTGACTAATATGATTTAAGCACGCATATGAAACAGTACTTCGAAAGATCAATAAATTGATTACTAGAAAAGCTGTAGAAAATGCTAAGGAGTTAGAAAAGCAGATACAAGTAATTATTTCTGAGATGAAGCAAGATATCACAAGAATTGAAATACGAAACTTGTACAATTCTTATAAAAGTGGTGTCTAGCTGGAAATTCATTCATACAATGCATCTCTTACAATTAGTATACATATGGTAAGACGAGTTTGTGAATAGTTCTGTATCTGATTTTTTTAATATTACGGTAGAATTTTGCTTATAATTAGCCATTACTATATAGTAATAGATTTATATTTGCAAACAAACGTATCTTACTAAATCAAAGATAAAGCAACTCTATAGCTTATATTATGGTAACAATTTATTTGACTCATATGCGTACTTAACACAAGAACCGCTCCCTTTATAGGAAATTAATTTTTGAATGTATACAGGGTGTTTCATATAATATGACATTCCTTTTAAGGGACGAAAGTAGGCCCCATTAAGCCATTAAGCGTAATATTAAAAGCAATACGAATATAAAAAAGTCCTTTTTTATAATTATGTACAACGAGCCGCCTATGGTTGCATTCAGGCTAAAACTGTTAAATCATTCTTAAAATTATAACTGATCTACATAACAATATCAATTTAGAGGCACATTTAGATTTGTTTACTATAATAAATAAAAGGATAAGGGGATTGCCCTTGTACACAATTGAAAGAATTTAGAAATATTGTATACAATATTTGTAACAATTTTGAAGAAGTTATTTATTAATAACTGATAATAATAAAAATAGAGTTTAGTCATACATCGTACTAAGAAAATCTGTTTAAATGTAAAGATAGTTTAAGCAATTATTTATTGACATTTTTCAATTTTACACCTAAAAATCGATTTTCATTTCTAAAATTGCATGACATCACCATATATTTAAAATAAAAATACTTTAAATACTTTTTTAATACAATGGCTGAGTAAAAATTTGTTTTATGCTGACCTTGGTTAAATTATTATTATAGACCCTGTTTTTTAAGCAAGCAAAACGTGTTATAGATTCATTACTTGTTAAGAAAAAATTATTTTCTAATTTTATCATAAAATACGGTAATTGAAATGAAAATTTAACTGTTTGTTCCTTTAAAGATTTTTCAAGGAACAAAATGGATATTACCAAACTTACCGTTAGAATATCTTCATAAATAATGTTCAAATAAATCACCATTGTTTTGTATACATAACTGTCCACGATTTATGATGGATACGTAGATTCTACCAATCAAATTGGCATTTGTACAAATTTCTTCTGCAGCTGCTTCAATTTATATGCAAATTAAACGCAATATTCTCTTCCACCCAGAGCTTATTTATATCATATTTAACTTAGCCTTGTGAATAGGTATGTAATTATGAAATATGGTCTATTAAAAATATAGATTTATTATTAAAACACTAGTTAGGTAACGAAATGCATCTAGTAACTGACGAAATCTTCCAATATCGGTCCCTGATATTTAAAAAGAGGTATAATTTTACTGTATTGTTTTTATGCGTCTGTTTCAAAAGCTAAAATAAACACGTACAATTCTGCTGTACTACGGAAATGTTTATTTAGTATAAAACACTTACGCGATGATATTTGTTATATTTGGAAGTATGTGCATACTGGATTCGTCTTTATTAAAAAAAGGAATTTGTAGTATTCGTATTGCTCTTAATTTTACGCTTATTGAGATGTCTATAGGATCTGATTTTATGTCTTAAAAGGAATGTCATATTATCTAAAACACCCTGTATTGTATCTAGTATAATCTGTTCACGTTTACTGTAAGTCATTTTAACACACTTTGTAAATGGAATGATCTATTCCTTTGTTGTTAAACATATATGGGGCAAGCAAGATGGAAATTGTAATCACGATTTTGAAGCTTCAATGCCCTAATGAACGATGCTTATAAAAAAAGCTCTATTAAAGTGGATTTTTTTAAATCCTATTATAGTTGGAGCGTGGGGGGTAGAAACCTGAATTAGAATTGTTGTTCAGTAATACGTGAAAACACTTCGATCTTATTTTAGCTTTTTCTATAACATATATTTTTTTCAAAAGAAATTCTTTATATTTGAGGGTATATTTCTCCTTTTAATTCTTCTCAGGGATGCCTTTCAACCTCACAGCAAGATATCAACATGAATGAAGTTTAGAGGTAACTTTTAACTCTTAAACTCGAATTAGCGTAGATAAAGAGAATACAGGTCTTTTATAATTTAGTTCGCTACACGATATCCAAATTTAATCGAAATGTTAGGAGGACACTTGGGGATGTTTCCTTGAAGTCGCAGTTTGATACCTTTTTATACATTTATTTATTCTTTATCGAGTTTCCATAGCTTACATTTATTCGTTACGACGTAGATTACTTGAGTTTAATTTTAAATGCAATTATTTTAATTGCTTGTATTTAAAATGGCACTTGAAACCAATAGAGAACATTATTCTACTCATTAAAATCGCATATTCCACGGTTGAATAAATTTATTTAAGAAATTTTCAAATTTTTGTGGCTTTTTTAAATTTAATTAACAAGTAGAGATTAAAGAATTACATATATTGTTTTGTAAATCAGGCTACTAGTATAAATTTTGTTTCATTAGGATTTATCTACTAATGAATATATAATTATTAAAATTAACATCACAATCTACGATCGGATATCAACAGGGGACTGTAGTAAATAAAAGTCAATAATTTTGACTTTTGCTTAATTTTTTAATTAATTTATTTTAAAAGCTTATTTATGAATTAATACTTACAAAATAAAACACAAATTCTGTTTCATAGCAATAATGTAGATACTATATTGTTAATAATTTTAAAATGTTAACTTCACGTATGAGATAATAAATAAAGAAGGGTAAATTTAGTTGGTAAGTAACATATATTATAAAATGATTTAAACTAAATTAATAGAAGTAGATTTAGAGAGTTTTAACAACAAAATTAAAAGCATCTATAATATTACACATCGATATTAATTAATTATAATAGTGATTTATGATGTGTAATCTATACTGTATCTATAGTTGTATAGTACATTCATGTTACCCATTACTGTTGGTTCTAGCTAAGTCATTGAAGCTGGGGTGGTTTAAATTGTTGATATGACATTCACACCATCCGGTATAATATACGTAAATTGGATATGCACACAATCTGTCGAAACGCAAGTTATTTCAATCTAGGCAAGTTAATTAAGAAGTTTTACAATAACACGTGACGAATTACCAAGGTCACGGAAATACATGAATTAGGTACATTCCCATTATCTACCTACTCACTGCTAAGAAATAAAAGTATTTCTGCCTTGTTATATGTTATTCATGCTTCTATATAGGGCATACTTCGCGACGCTTGCTAGAAAAAAATCGAAGGCTTTTTATTAGGGTTGACATACGGAATTTTTAACTAATAAAACATTCAATTACAACAAGGTATACATTTATGGAATGCTTTAAAGTTTGATATAAATTCAATCCAATTCAGGCACTTAGAATTGAATATGTTTTGGACTTAGATAAATCAAAGTAATTCGGGTGTTCTTCATTGTTTTAGAATGAATTTTTACCTTATGCCGTTTTTGGAACTGGAAAAATTGGTTAATTTATTACCGAAAGTGTTATGTTTCGTTATATATACCGGGTGATTCAAAAGGTGCGGACATAACTCATGGAGCTCATTAGGCATTTCATTTGGAGTAAAAAATTATAATATACTCATATTCGATTCCTACGGGTTACTGAGATAATAAAGAAAAACTGTTTATTTAGTAAACGACATTTTAAAAAATAAGTAGCTAACAAAAAACATTAAAAAAGAAATAAAAATCACAATAATTGTTCAAAGTGGTTGCCGTTAAGTGGTATGTTTGCTTCACAGCGACGAACAAGTAATTCTGTGTACTGCGCAATTGCTCGGGCCGTTGACGAACATCTGCTGTAGCTTGACGAAGTCGATTTATTAAATGTTCTTGACTTTCGATTGGAATAAAGTAGATTTTTCTTTCAGACATCCCCATAGATAAAAGTCTAGCGGACTCAAGTCCGGTGAACGAGCTGGTTATTGAACTTGACCTCTGCGCCAAATCAATCGCTGACGGTATTTGTTATTCAACCAAGTTGTTACAGCACCTGCAGTATGAATAGGAGCTCCATCCTACTATTGATAGTAATAATCACTAGTACACTAAACTGACACAAATCGTGAATATAAGACAACTTGCTACTCACGAATAAATTGTTTGACAGAATGTGTTCGTTGTTATTTTCCATGGCAACTAATTGTAACCTGTAGTTATAAATAAACAGTTTTTCCTCATTATCTCGGTAGCCCTTGAGAATTGGATATGGGTATATTATAATTTTTTACTGCAAATCACCTGCCTAATGAGCCCTTAAAGTATTGTCTACACCTTTTGGATCACCCTGTATGTGTATATATATATATATATATATATATATATATATATATATATATATATATAT
>JAHWXV010859053.1:0-11544 GCA_024586415.1 Phrixothrix hirtus
CTCCATATTTTGTTTTTCGGCGCTTCTTGTCACTGGCATATAAAAACAATTAACACTAGCTTTTAATTAATAATAGTCTGCGAGTTCAACTTTTTAAAAAAAATCCGACACCTGGCACCAGTGTAACGAAACTAGCTAATTGTTTTTACAATGTTTATTTATATGCACTAAAATTCTACAAGTAACTATGTATACTAATTTATTTTAAATATTTAATTATTTATTCTACAATGCACCAGCAGCAAACATTTATTTATAATTCTAATTTTTGTTACAGTATTTATAATTTTATTATTTAATTCATAATATTTATTGTTACAGTTTAAATCAAATTTCTGTTTTGGAATTCAAGAGAATACAATGAAGCTATTAATTGACAAATTTAATAATAGTGAATACTTTTCAACTGTCAATTTTGTATTCTTAAACTGTGTTGCATTAATAAAATAAACTTGGTTTTAAATTAGAAGCTTATATTGCTATCTATATCGAGGTTATGTTTGTATACTACCGAACCATAGAATACATAATCTAAAAATATTATTGTTTTGTGATCGAATACTGGATCAACTAGAACACGATTCCCAAAATAAAACTTTTGCACGACAATTGGTTTAACCATAATTGGTTAATTTACATTTGCGTACTGCACATATTTAATTATTTTTTCTTTTTGCAATTATAGTTGATGACAAAAATTTTATTAATTGATCCTGATATTAGTTATTAATTGATCCTGATGGAGTTCATGGATTGCACCAAATATTAGAATTTACATTTGAATTACCATAAAGTTTAAATTAAATATTGTGTATAATTTTCATCTTATAAAACAGGTTTAAAGTCAGGTAACAGAAGTTATTGTTCTAACGGTAAAAATTATACACAATAGTATATTGCTTTCTTTGTTATGAATGATACCATACGATTTCTGTTGCCATCTAAACCTTATATAATTGATGACCTTAAATAAATGGTTCAACATAAGCACCGGCAATAAACTGTTCTTCCAATTCTGAACTTTTATTTATTCAAATTCTGAATAACTCGTTATTTTTATAATTCCGGGTTTGCTACTTTATTAAAGATATATAGTTCCTTCACTGTTATTGCTTTAAAATAATACAAGATGATCAAGCGTTACTTATAATACAATCCTTTTTCTGCAAACATGTGTTAATCATTTAATCACCTTTCAGTAATTTTGTTAATATCCCAAATTTTATTAGTGTTTATTTACCACCATTAATTGTATTGGCCTTGTATATTTTCTACCAATTTTAACAGTTTTAATATGATTAAATTATTTAATCTCAATTTTAACAATTTATTTGCAAAATGGCCTCATTTACTTAAGACAGGTTCATTTAAACATCTTTATTATTTTCACCGTGCACTCATCTGCGATTTCCTACTACCACCAATTTACATCCTGCATTTCTTGTTTTTACAATTTTTTTAACATAATTTTTATACAAATTTAACTTATTTCTACATGTTACCGATTATTTAAAATCTCATCTTAGCTTTATAAATCTTATATTTTATTCTTTTGCACATTTTATTTTTTAATGTTTTCCTTGTGCTTTTATTTATTTATTAAAACCTAATGTAACTTGTATAAAATTGCAGAACAGTATTTTATCTACTAGTAACTGCCAATATTTCAATTTCCAGTTAAATTTAGCAGCTATTTAATTAGCTTGCCTTGCGTTGTGACAGCCAATTACTTTTCAAAATGTAAACTTGTACATAAAGAAATTTGATACCTTTGATTTTACATTTAATCATAGTTAAGAATGAACATAATTGACAATAACCTTTGCAGTTTAAATCCTCCATAATTTTTGTAATTTTTGACTATTACGGGTAGATGCCACCTATAAACCTTTTTGTCGTTGCAGAAAATTATTTACATAACAGAAAATGGGTCAGTACAGTGGAAATAATTTGAATGCAATGTTGCCAAAGTGCAATAACTTTAATTTGAAATATCTGGCTAACGATTGATGGCAAAAAAAGTTATCCCATCTCTTCTGCTCTATTTTTGATTTCCTACCACCTGTAATAAGAGCGTATACAATTTTATTTACACGCTGTATAAAATATTTGCAGATAGTTTTACCTAGAGATCCTTAATTAACAAGCATAAGAGGATTATTTCCTGTCAAAGATAATTTATGATGATTATACAGGTCATGCTTTTTCAAACACCGCTTTATTAAAAAGAGACTATTCTGTACATTGGAAACTTTCTCATTAATCATAAAGAAATAATATCAGTAAATGCTCTCCTTGTCTCATTTATTGTAGACATTGACGAAAGGGGTGGAGCAGTGTGATATAGTTGACCGCATCTAAAGTGACTATTATATTTATCTTTGTTGCACCAATGCGTTTTGTAATATTGTTTTCATTCAACGTATCAGTTTCCTAAGTCCAGCTTAAATTTGAACAAGGGGTATATTCAAAATTATGTGTGTTAGAATATTTAAAGCCTAAACTCAATTTCAGAATTGCACCTTTCTATAGTACTAGTATTTTAAATATGTAAAATGTTTTTTGGTTCTCCTAAAATCTTCAACAGAGTAATGTAACTTAGGGTGTTTTAGTAATAAGATTCAATTATATTTATTATATAACAGTTGCTGATTGCATTTCTTATTTTGAATTTTCAAAATTAAACCATGTTTTACCATTTTTAAATTAATTGATGTTATAATGTCCGACATTAAAAAATTTTTATACATTTTATACATGTTCTTAAATTTAATATAATCATAAAAACGTTTTAAATGCACATGTAATAAAACATTTTGTCTGAAAGTGTTCAAGATTATATATAATAACTTTTTTATTTATATAATTGGTATGTGTGTTAAGGCAGATTCTCACTCTTACGCAGAATGACGTTAATGCAGAAATACCTACTGTACAATTACATAGAATTGTGTAGTTTTCTGTAGAATACGTAGTACATATGTTGCCGTTCATGTTCCAACGTACCTAACGTCAGCTACATCCAATTAAATAGCTAACAATTTAAGCAAAGTTAAGACATAATTTCCTTCTTTTATTTTCAAATTATTGTTTCTAAATAGAAAGCTATTGGAATCCCATACTTCTAGATTTTCATTGTATGCATTAATTCCACTTCAATCACAACCATAACAAACCATGTGTATAACTGCCACAATGTGCATTGACTTGCATCCAAAGTTAAACAATTACAAACTTCTACTTTAACAAATTTTACTCATTTAACTTACGTCATCCTATTTGCACCTACAAGCAAAAATGAACACATATAATATATATATCTGAATACTGTACAACGAACAACTTTTGCATCTTAGACATTCTGCATATAAGTAAGAATCCCCCTTTAGTTTTAACTTTAATATGGGAATTTTTTATTAAAAGATGCACACTAGAACTTCAAATAAATTGACAAAAACTTTTTACTGAACATTTTTGTCAAATTAGTAAGCATCCAGCCTAACAAAACAATCATGTATACAAAGATAACACTTCATTTTTAACATTTCTGGTAAATTATTTTACTGCAACTTATAGCAAGCAATATAATTTATATAATTAATTGAAGTAAAGGCTTTTTATTTTGATGGTGCAGACACCTTAAAACGTAAAATTAAATTAAATTTTATTATAGAGAAGCTTTAATTGCATTTTCACATAATGTATGGTAATTTTTTGCATAGTTTCCAGCAATTTGTTCACAAGTTTGGTGTTATTCTAATGAATATCATTCTTTATATTTAACATATAACTATTAAAAATATGATTTATTATATATTTTAAATAACATCGATAATAATCTTTTTCAATTGCAGGGTTATTTTTATATATTTTGCAACTAAGAACATGGCTACGTTGCATGACATTGCTATATGACACTTCTCTAATGTCACACCATCATTAAAATAAAAAGCCTATACAAAGTTTGAAAGATATAATAATAATAGATAGTAATGTGATTCTTTTGACCACTAGTACTATGTTTTAACGAGATTAACATATAATTTACAGAGTTGTGAAATAAAATCAAATTACAAACCTTATAGTCAAGTACAATTCTTTCGATGATTCCTTTATCTAACATTTTTTTGTACCATTCTTGTAGTCTCTTTGGTTTTGGTATCCTTTGTTCTAAAGGATGGCAATGAAAGATATAATCATCACCTTCTGAAGGCGGACAAGCCCAAATGTGTGCCATTGTATATCCTAATTGTTTTACATAGTCCATATAACCTAACAATATTTCATGATACACTGCAGTCCTAAATTGTCGAGGTTTAAAAAAATGCACAGAGTCTAAATATGCAATATAAACACGCCGCGTATTAGGTGCTGGACAATCCGAACCGTATTCTTGTACATGCATTCCAAAGAAACATACATCAGTACCGTCAATTTCTTCAAAGGCAAACAATGCCTTTGCTCGATAAGGAAATTCTGAGGAAAGATCGCCATTTTCAACAAATTTACAACGCATACCGGGTTTAACTTCGACTACTTTCTCAGAACTAGACACTACACGAATATGCACTTCTCCCGCACCAGCTTCTTTTTTCTTTAAAAAATTATTTACACGAGTTTCTATATACACTCCCAATTTCGTTGTGGGCAGTCTTTTAGCATTAAATTTATTTTCTTTTCTTTTTGAACCTTTCTTTTTATGGCACTCATCACAAGCAAACCCCGTTGGCCATATACAGTCCACATGAAGAACACATATTTGGTGTAATTTACGTCCACAATCATTACAATGTACAAATTGTTCCATTTCTAAATGATCGTTTTTCATTTCCTTAAATTGGTCTTTCTTGATCGCCCTTTAAAAATAATACCATTAGTTATTTCACAATCAAAATATATTGAAACACTTTATAGTGGCCATTAGATTACTTAGGACCTTTTAAGCCATTTTTGTTTAGGTTTAAGCTTCATGTAAATTTTGGGATATTAACTTTTACCACAATTATTCTTATGGCATTAGGTGAAGCTTTTCTTGAAACATATATGGTATAAACAGTTCTTAATCATTGATGGATAATTATTTATTTGCAAATAGTTCCAATGACAACAAACAATCATGGCAAGACCATAAGCAATCCATAGTCCAATAATAAAATGTTAATCGTTATTATTTATCAATTACATTACATAGAGTATATTAGAAAGAAGTGATAATATGTAAACATAATAGAAGTTAACCATGTATTAAATTAAATTTTCCTGTGCCAATGAACAATATAGCACTAACTCATTAACAGCATCTAACATTACCATTTCAGCATATCATTGATAAAATTTATTCTAAATATTAATAAAGAAACTTGTCATCACACTAATTAAATGTAAATGAATTAGAATCACAATTTTTTGAAACACGGTGTAACTCTGTTATAATGAACTTGGAAATTGCAAGCTTTTTGTTCGTTATAAACTATCGTTCACTGCAACAAAATCATTGAAAATGCATGTTAATGCACTTGTACAAGCTACAAATTAAAACCGAGTACAGATTTGTATAGAATCATATGCAAATAATTTCTCTTTGACGTGCTTCGCGTTGCATCAGTGAGTGGAAAAGTAAGTTTGTCACTTATTTAAATGTAGAGGAATAAAGCATAAAGTTGACTTAAGTGAAAAATGTATGAACTACCGAAAGTGATCAAAACCCAACTAAATCACTAAAAGTTCAGCAAAACTTCCATAAATTTCTGCTAACTCTTGCAATACGAAGCACACCAAAATGAAATTCTTCACAGGGGATTTTATTTTTACAATTCCTATTGTTCTCTTTGCCATGCAGCACTGCAGAAATAAACGGATGTACATTCGAATACATGAAATAAATCCAGTACGTTTTTCTACATGCTTGCGGTGTCACACCACGATTAAGAGAGCGATAAGCTTTACGGAAGTTTTACCCAACTTTTGACAATTTCAGTGACCTTCAAACACCTTTGGCAGATCGCGGAAGGGTAAAGCATATGCATCTCATTTAAAGATAACTTTATGTAAGCATAAAATCTTGCATAAATTGATGTGCAATTAAAAATGGCAGTTCACCGTGCTGTATTTTAAAAATTAGAAACAAGTTTTACATGACTGACAAAATTCTTGATGCGTATTTTAAAACTCTGTAGTCACTATCTACGTATGTTTGTTTAATGCAAATAAACAGTTTATTTATCTTCTTTGTTGATTAATTCTCAAAATTAGTCTTTTCAAATTAAATATTTATGGAAACTTTCACAGTTATTATTCATAATTAAAACAAATTTTTTGGATAAACTGTGTAACTATTAATTTTCAAATTAAGTTTGTTATAAGAGATCATAAGATCTAATTTACAATAATTAAAGTGTTTGTTATTTCCAACCGTTCATTATAATTGTGTTCTTTAAAAGCAATTGTAAAATATATGTTAATAAATGTAAATCAGTTCGGGACTTGAGATTTTATTTGTTGTAGGTGATAGTTCGTTATATCACAGGTTTGCTATAACAGAGTTATACTGTATAATTACATAATGGAAAACTTTTATTATGCAAAGCCTTCTAGTGCCATGTACTTCTCTAAACAAAGAGTTTTACTTATCATTAATAGCCTTACACTAGATCTAATGTATCTTGAATTATGACAAACAAAAGCATATTGTAAAGTAAATATAATTGTATCGTATTAGTTGTACATGACAAATATTTAGCAGTTCAATTAGTATTACCAGAAAATATTTTTTATGAACACCTAATAAGACACAACTGCCATCACTTACCATATGCTTTTGTTTATATCAAGGCTTAGAATTTTTAAACTAAGTTAAGTAAATTAAAACAAAGTATTCATAACAAATTTTATCAAGTAAAAGGAATGGTATAAGTAAAAAACACCACTTTCAGTTAAACTTCAAATTATGAACATGCAATATGCAATAACTTTGTATTTAATATACAGGGATCGCCATTTACTTTGATGATTTTTAAATAATAACAGATCAACCAGGAACAAGCGTGGTTGGCGTTACGCTCAACGATGATGCTGGTGTCCCCCTAGCTTCTCGGAAGAGGGGAGGTTCGTGAAAGTACATACAAAAGGTTTGAAGTTTGGGAAGGGGGAGGGCGCTGCTGCTCCTTACTGCCCATATAATGAATCGAACTGTGCTCCGGAACAGGGAAAAACGGTTCCACAGCCTATAAATGCATTATCCCGGATTTGTCTCTTATCTAGGCCCCAAATATCACCATGAATTAAGACCGTGGCTAGAGGGGAGGACCATGACCAACATCCCCTGAAATACAAAATAATCACTGTTAACTTATTCTAAGTTCAAAATGAAAGTCCAATTGGGAAATAGCTATTTATCCATATCTAAAGAAATGGCTTATTCAGCATACACAAAAAAAACAACAAAAGGACCACAGTGTTACAAGCAAACTTTTCCGGCTCTTGAATGTCGCCTAATTCAGGAGAAGACTAACCAATCTACTATAACATGAACTTATTATCTAAATATTATATTCGCAATAGTTCGGACAGGAATTATCTTCTGACAGGCTCCCCTCAAAATAGGAATGGTTTAATCTGGACTCTACAATATTCGTCAGCCGGGACTATGAATTGCAGTAGATTCCCATCGATACACGTTAACATATCCAATATGCCCTTACAGGCAACCAATATTGAAGCAAAGAATGTCATAATAAGTACCTTTGTGTTTGTCGATGCATCACAGAGCTACTCGCTTACCCAAAAGCACCATAATCGTCCGCCATGAGCCTTATATGTTCCTGCTTTCGTAAGTGGACTCACATGTCGTATGAAGCTGTGAACCGGGTAGAAAAAGGTAGGTAGTTCTTCCAAAACCTGCTATTTAGCTTCTCAGGGACCGAGATTCCACCACACTTACTCCCGCGGAAACCTTGCACTCACCCCGGAAACTTCAAAAGTCACTTATACACGACCTACGCGTGTTTTAATCCCACATTGCAGTGGTCACATGATGGGTTATTACAAATTATTCACATTTGTAATCCACAAGAGTGAAAATCGCTTACAAATGTCACTTTATTTTCTTAATTTTTCGCCACCAAGAAAAAAACTCTTCTCTCGTTTTTGTTCCGATCAACCTATTTATTTTCGTAGTCCTAACAACAACCCATTTACTGTAAACGCATGTTGGTAAATTTAAATATTGGTCCGGGATGCCAACACCTGACAATATCAAAAATTTTTAAATTTAATAACAAAGTACAATGTTTCCAATTTACTTATAGGCATTTATTTCTTAAAAATTAAATTTGGTAAATGAGGGTCCCATTGCAACATACGCTTGTAAACAAAGTATGAAATTGTCCATAACTTTTCGTAATAAATTTGGGTCTATTGTCTGTATTGCTTCCCTAATATTGTTTATCAACTTAAAAATGTTCTTAAGCTTGGGCAGATACACCTTAGACTTTAAGAAGCCCCTTAGGAATATTCAGGGGCATTCAGGTCTTGTAATTGAGCTAGCCAATGAATATCTTGAAACCTTGATATGAGATGGTTAGGGAATAAATTTTGCAGAACATCCATGCTTCTTCTAGTTGTATGAGTTGTATCACCATCTTGTTTGTATCAGACATTCTCCTAAGGAATAACTTCTAATAGAAATGTCTACAAGATGTGTGAATACTTTTCTGAAATTACTGTTGTGACAAATTTTCATAAAAATATGGACCAATGATACCATAGAAAGTTACATCACACCAGATTATGATAATTTGCTTCATCGATCATTACTAATGAACTCAATAAGTCATGGTTTTCATTAATCAACTAATGTGCATGCTATTTCATTGACCTTCAGTTCCAGCACAATTTGAATTTTATATGGAAATAAATGCAGATTAAAGTGCATTATTCTTCATAGACTTCTTTGAGGTATGCCTAATGCAGGCAACTGTCTTAAATCAGAACGTTTTAAACTTGCCTGAATAGCTTCCTAACATGTTTAATGTTTTCTGCATTACTTCTGCGATGGACAATTTTTTATCCCCAATGCTACCATTATTATTAAATTGTGACACCCATTTTAAAATTGTGTCCCTAGTGGGCATCTTCCATGTCTTGTTACTTGAAAATGTTGTCTGAATTGTCATTGTGTACATATCAACACTATTACCTAGAAAAGCACCTACAGTACAAATACGAGCTTGCACTGACCAGTGATCCACGACGAACGTTATTAAAATGTTAAAAGATACTGTATATAATGCTGATTTGGTAGCCAATAAAAAAAATCATTCAGTTCAACAATATTTGATTTTTAAAACCATCAATACTAAATGGCGAATCCTGTATAAATGTGTTGATGATATAATATTTCAGGAATTATGTTATATGTCATAAGTAAAAGTGTAAAATTCAGTAAATGTACATTTACTAATTTATACATTCATTTTGTAAGATTTTAGCAAAAGTAACAAGTACAACTATATATGTGTACTATTCCTAGTAAATGTATTCATGTACTTAGGAAAAGTATTGAATCGTAAAACTATAAATGTATTACAATAGTTACCTTAAGGTGTAATATCCATTAATCTATGAAATAACTGGTTTCAGTTAAAGTATGAAATACAGGAAATAAAATTAAATTCTTAGCCAATGGTTAGGCTATTATTTATTATAGTTACTAAATTTTACTATACTTTAATCTAACTTGATTTGATCTTAACTGATAAAAACGACTTCACTTATTTTCTATGTTACACACTTTAACTAATTATTTCACAGAATAATGGATATTACACTTTAACAGTAACTCACATTTACTAATTGAAGTATTCGTGTATAGAATGAATCTGTATTCGTTTATGCTTTTACTACATCAGGGTGGTAAATGTATACTTCTGCTAGAAAAATGTAATACCCAATGATAATTTAGTGACCGAAACATATGTAGGTTTAATATAAAAAAATAAATATTTTGGGAAACTAGGTTTCGAGTCATTTAGTTATACTGACCCAATGATCAATAATATTTTTGGTAAAGATTTAATATGTACAATAAATATCTATACCAAACCCTGATGATAATGTGATGACACTGAACACTTTAATAAGTAGATTGAGACATTTTTTGAAGCATCAAAAAAGGGCCACTGTTAGCCAAAATAATAAATACAAGAGTTACGTTTGTAATTATGTAAAGAATTTTTACTAATTACTCATTATTATTAATACATTCCATTAATTATACATTATATAATTTCCAACTGTATATTGGGGATTGGGTTAAATGAATTCAGTTAATAAGTAGTTCAAATTATATTTGACAATTTATTGAGCCTGACCTAAATTAAATTTGTATATATAATAAGGCGTTAGCAAACAATTTCGCCTGTTTTGTACAGACATCATCAGGATTATATATCTAAAATAATTTATTGTTTTGATCCACTTTACCAGGTATGTTAGAATTATAAAAATTATAAACTATGCTAGATATAATTCAATATAAGGATGAATAAGTTAATAGACTCATACCGCTTCAACAGAAAACACTACAGATTAAAATTATTTTTTGTTCCATATACATATATATATTTTTATTGTTTGAGCTATTTATTAATTTATCTTCTATCTTTCTGGTTTTACAATTTTATTTTTATTTTATCTTTTTCTTTTTTGGAGTATTTGGTTTTATTTTTCATTTCCATTAATTTGTAAATAATTTATTATCAGTAAAGTTTAATTCAAAAATTTTTAATACTTAGAAATAATTTATACTTCATATATGAAGTAACAGTATACAGGATGTCCATGATTTAAAGAGCATTATTTAGCACGTGTATCCAAGCCCTTTGTGAACATAAATCTATTTACAATTTTAATCTAATTTATAAAAGAAATTGGTAAATTTTCGTGTAAAAATCTAGTATAGATACAGGCCTCTGTATATCCTTTACCATTAAACTTACTTAAAAATATAAATACAACTTTGTTTTTCTTGACAAATATGTTACCTTTACTATTAGAGTACTTGTTCCAGTCAAGGTCGCCAGCTGTTTAAATAAAAAGTAAATCTTCTAAGTTTGCTTGTATGTAGTAAAACACTATTGCTTATTAATTATAATTATTTACGCATTAATTGTAATGGTTTTAATGTTTGCAAAGTTTATCGAGCCCCATGTTGGTTCGATAACTGTAACACTATGAGGTTTGGGATTTTAAAGGCCCAACATTGGGCTGACAACTGTTACGGTTTAGTGTTCTGTAACGGTCACGTTGGTGTGCCAAATTATAATGTTTATACATAAGAAAATACTTTACCATTTACTTTTGGGTTCTTTGCTCCGGCATGCTATGAGATAACTCCGTTTCTACAGAGTACAACCATCAATCTTCCAAAATCTGTATAGTTTGTAGTATTCAATTCAACAATCAATACCTGAATATTGCAAGTTAAATATTTTACACACTTTAATTGACTCAAAAAAATGAACTATTTAGCAAAAGAATTCAGTT
>JAHWXV010859081.1:0-11741 GCA_024586415.1 Phrixothrix hirtus
ATATGTACTTAGTGTACTTTGGTCCGAATAGTGATGGTATTAAATTTAAATAATTTACAAAAGAAATTAATGATAGATAACAATTGAATTTACATAAATTGGATGATTAGACGCACAAAAAAGCAGCGGGAGCTGACAAATGCTGGAGGTTACACTTAGAACCACTATAATAATGGCACGCTTTGCATCAGAAACTATTCCCAACGAACACTTTCCAAATAGTTTTTCAGTTTGGGAAATAAAAAAATCGAGTGGTGCCAGATCAGGGCTGTAAGAAGCATATGTAAGCAACCCCAAAGGTATTCACTTAAAATTGATCTTGAAATGGACGATGAATGCGCTGGCGTATTGTTATGATGAAAAAGAACACGATTGCGTAACTTTCCGGGTCGTTTTTTCTTAAGCACTTCGTGCATTTTTCGCAAAACATTTAAGTAGTGGGCTACGGTGACAATTCTCTTGCCTTTTAAGGACTCACGCATTTGCTAAGACCTTTTTAACGTATGTGTCAGCATGAAATTTAGTTGGTGCACTTGATCATCTTGGTAATCATGGTTTTGATTGCATTTTAATTTATAGGTCATAATGGTATACTCACGCCTCATCACCAGTAATCACACGAGAAATAGAATTGGGATTTGCACCATGGCTGTTCAGAAGGTTGAGCGCATTTTTCGCTCTAGCTTCCATGTATTTCAGGCGTAACGCTCTTAATACCAACCGAGATGAAAGTTTGTTCAATCCTAAACGTTCAGTTGCAATTGATTGAACTGATCAATAAGAAATTTTGAACTGCGTGGTTGTTAGATTCAGTAACACACGGCGATCTGCTTCAATGATCTCTTGAACAGCAACTACATTTGCCTCCGTAATCGACGGTGAAGGCTTTCCACTACGTTCAGCATCTTTAACTGATTCTCAATCCTATTTAAAACGTTTTATCCATTGGTGGCCTTTTTCGACACATTTTCCTCGTAAGCTTTCTCCAAATTTTGAATAAATATCTGATGAATTTCACTCAAGTTTTGTTAAAATCTTCACAACAGCGCCCACTTTAAATTTAAAATTTACCATACTCGTAAAACGGGGCTACACAAATAAAATTTTTTGACACTTCTATTTGTAAAAAACCGTATGACTTTTACAATACTAGTATAGTAGACACTTGTCCGTTTCAGATTTTGTAGGTTACATTTTGTATGCATATCCAGTGGCGTGGTAAAAATTCTTTCCGGGAATTACTTGCTACATCCTCATACATTAAAGCGCAATGTTTTTCGGAATTAACTGATATGTTATTGGCTCTCACATGGAATTCAATAGATTTGAAATAAGAAAACTGTCAAACGTCTTTGTTTTCCTTAAAATATCTATTCTTCAAGATATTGGACACATTTAGCTGTTAGCCAGCGCTGGAAAAGCATTTTTATATTAGCTGGGATTCTCGTTAATTTGGTCGTCGATCAATAGACAAATAATTTTCGATAGCGCTGTTTGAATACTTGTAACAAAACATAAAATGGTAAAAATAGTGCTATTCTCAAGGATCACGAATGGGGAACAAATATGGACGAAGTGCTGCATCAAAGCTAAAGAGAAAGTAACCGTCATACAAAATAACCTGCTCAAGATAATCATGGATGCCCACGATGTTTTAAGAAATGGTGACCTTGATTGAAAGAATAGGAGAAAGGCGCAAGGCAAGGAACAGACTGTGGAATCAAATAAGCTGATTGCGGAACGCATCAAGAAAGAATCAGAAAACTCTTATAAATCGTAACTTATTTACTTTACTCATCATCTTCCTTCTCAGAATAGGGTGCTAAGCAGTTCCCTGACATAGGATTAACATTGTCAGCCAGCAAAGAAAAAGGAAATAGAGAAAGCCCGTATTCTACGATAAGGTTATCAATCCAAATAAATTGTTAGATTTTCAACGAAAATGTGAAACTTCCAACGCTTCTGGTCTGTAGTTTTGAAATAAATTTACATCAACTAAATATAAAACTGCTACATGCGTTTCTTTGCTACATATTGAACGATATGATTTATAGCAATGATGAGAAGATTATGGTATTTCAATCAAAAGTGTTTTGGTTGCGATAAAACCATAACAGAATACCAAAAATTAGCGAGAACAAGATTAATTTTGCTAATGTTTTACATAGTCTCAAATTTAAATGATAATAATGCAGATAGCTGCGGACAAAGGTAACTGCAATAAAAAGCGCTAAATTTTAGACCACTGCAAATTACTATTGCATGAAGTAAGAAGTCATGGGACTAATAATTGTAAAAAATGTATAATACCAAATATATAAATTGTAACAGAAATCACCAAATTGTTTAGAACGAAAACTAAGCAGTTTAATATTGTAAAAATCATCAAAGTTAGTAATTTTCGACGAAGACACATGAGATAACTAATCTATAATAGTAAACTAAAAAGTGCTTAAAATGAATTAGAAACGCTATTCATTTATTTGACATAATACCTTTGAAGTTGAATGCATTTTGTTCAACGATGGTCAAGTTGCTATATTCCTCCACCGTAATGATGTTCTTCAAGGCCTTCCAAGTAAGTGGCAAGAGTAGCAAAATTTCGGTCCACCGAAGAAATTTTTCAGTTTTGCGAAGAGATAGATGTTTAGAAACATCAAATTAGATGAATAATATTGTTGCGAAAGCAACTGAAACACTAGCCATAACAAATGTTTGGTTATAATTGTGAATTTGTGGGTGGGAATAATTTTCTCCTTCTTCAAATTGATCTCTTTTCATTATCATCTTCAATTGTCCCAACAGGTTCAGCAAAATTTATCAGTGATAGTTTTCCTGCTCGGGTGATGTTCAATGAATACAATTGCTGTCGTGTCCCAAATCACTGCAGCTTATATTTCTGGCTCAAAACTGTTTTATCCCTTTTAGAAGGTGGCTTGTTTAGACTTCCTGTTACTCACTGGTATGCATTAAAGAACAAATATTGATTAAAACTTAAAATTTTCTTATATCATTCTAAACAGTAGCAGAATATTAATACGGTAAATGCTTTTGATCTGGTATTAATACAAGCTGCACCCATCTTAGAGACACAGATAGTACATTTATACCAAATTAAATATTTAAAATAGAGGCTGTTTGCTCACTTGAAATATCTCTGATGTTGCTATCAACTTCAAGAAACGGTTCATCTATGTTATCGTGCACTTTGTCCATGGTTTTTGTTGCTGTTGCAGGCGTTTGATAGTCTTCATGAAGTTAATCAGCAATATGTTTAGCATATATTTTAAACTCATTTATCTATTCCAAACAGTTGAATTGGATTGGATAGAAACTATCAAAGTCTGTATCATATATTCATGAGTTTTGTTCCCTGCAGATATTTCATCACAGTATGAATCTCAAAGTTATTCATTTTTTATAAAATAATGCAACTCTTTACACAACTGTCAACACAGAAGAATGTGCAGATTAATTTGCAATTGGTTTCATGTAAATATGTTGGATGAAACAAAATAATGAGACGTTTCGTACGCGTTTTCAACAACATTTCAGTTTACCTCGATAGGAACTGCCTTTGTCAATAGATTTGCTTAATTATTGAACAGCCTACCTTGATTATATCGATCGGATTTATCAACGAAGTATAAAGTTAATCACATTAAGCATCTTATTAGGAACATATTGCAGGTTGACAAGGAAATAAAATTTAGCAATGTATTTTAATAGCGATGAAAATATTTACCTATTACAAATTCTTGGGAGGAATTCATTTCTGGTAATAGTAAAAATAACCTTGATTTATGAATGGTTGCAACAAAAAAATAAGGTAACTTCAAAAAAACAGTTTTAAATAAATGTAGCCATGCACACTCGGTCCGCAAATTCAAGGTTATAACACAATGATAATTTTAGATTGAAAGCTATCAAATATTGCTAAGCTTTACACTAATAATACAAATAATGAATTAATTTCAAAGTATTGTTAAAAATAACATTCGGTAGAAGTTAATTTAATTTTACAATTTACAACTTGATTTAAGGATATAACTATTACAAAAAACAATTACAAAGTTCAAAAAAATTAATTTGGAATAATAAAAATGATAAACTAAAGATTGAATTAAAAGGTTTAACTTACATAAAAATCCATATGCTAATACCACTCTTATTGTTGCAAAAAATATATTTAGCTGTATTCATTTCATAAAAATTACTTAAGTAATTTTTGTGAACATAGATGAATTTATTTATTTCCAAAATAAAGAAAAGAGTATTATTTTTATAGCAAGGAATATCTAGTTTGCAGTAAACTAAATATAGGTTCTCTCAAATAATAATTTAAAAAATACATGGGGTAAGGGTTAGCTCTATAGTGATAAAAAAATATTTGATATTTTAAATAAGTCAAATTCTATTGTAAACATGTTTCATAAATAACGATTTTTCTATTTAAAATGAAGGGATACTATGTAAATCAGCCTTTTAATTTATAAGATAGACATGAAATAATACAATCCCTTACATACTGGCCAATATTGTGTCAAGGTGTCAATATAATGATAGTTATTTGATAACATGGTAATGGTTTTAACTGAAAACTGGAATTTCTTTGAGGATATTGATACCAATATTTATTATTATTCTGGTTTCCAATCGCTACCATCGTCTCCTGACAAATCAACACAGCCGCAACTGTTACATATAAGACATGGCAAGTTGTTACCCACGCACATTTGGTCATATCATTTACTACATTCTATACATTATCGAACTGACTCCATTTCTAAATGCTACATTTTGACAATAATCAAAACTGCATACATCACATATGGTACCCTTTTTTAAGGACGGACTTTTACGTTTCCTTCTACTTGACTTTCGTATCTGGTAGTCCAACCACAAAATCAGGAATGTCTGAATTAGTGTATTGTGGAACCATATTTTCGTTACTAGTAGCTAAATGTCGAGCTTGTCAATTGCTTTTTGTTACCTGCATAATAGAAAACAGTGGGCAGTGCAAGCAAATCTGTTACTGCATTTTCATTACCCATGTGGCTAGTGTGTTATTTTCTCCGGATTGTGCAGTTCTTACAAGATCTTGACGATGCAGGCGTCATTAATGTCATCTCTATTAAACGGGAAAATCCCTATTTTGCTTATAATTATCGAGGACTAAAATATATGCTCATATACAGGAGTTAAAATCGATAAAAGTCAAAGCTTGGAGCAGTTGTTGGATTTTGCAGATTGTAGGTATTCAGGGCCTTGCCTGCAAATTTTTAAGGAGTTTATAGACAGCCACGTCTAGAAGTTGCAAGAGGTAACTCGTACGACTTGGAAATGTCAGAAAATGAAAATTCTCTTGAGCATAATCTATCATTTCAATACCAATTTGTGATGTATTAGAATCTAGAATAAGCAGCATTGGTCTAGCTGTGGGCCAAAAATTGTTGCATTCACGCAAGAAACAAAGTCGAGTTGATCCAGTCATTTTTCAATAATCATACAATAGAATTAATTGAGGCACCATTAGCGAGATCGTTAACCATATTAACTCCTTTGCGAATGATCAGTGACGGTACTGATATTCCATTGGCACTACATCATCCAAACACTGTCCGTACATTTCTTTTTCAGCGCATATTTTACTGTAGATTACCTTTTTCCCAGTGTGCGTTACAATTTTTGAACGCTTGGTGACAAAGGTAACAGCGATCTCGCTACAATTGTAAATTCCTCAAGTTTATCAACAATTCGAAGGTTTGTGGCGACAGTTAAAAGTGTATGATAAAAATCACTAACGATTTCTTGGTTAGCCCGACAAGCAGCAAGCTTCTCAGGCGTTCGCTGGCATAATCCATACTGGTGTACAAAGGACCTCTACCAATAAGGCTGAACTGTGCATTTCATACCATGAAATTGGCAGACTTTGTCATTTATGACTGACAATAAATAATCTAGGCGTTTGATAATCATCATGTTGTTGTAAGGTAGGATTGGTTAACGAACTGACACTTAGGTCTGTTAGAATCACTGCATTAACTGCCCGTTGAACTATCTCTGAAGTCCTGAGATTTTCAGAAACCTCAATATCTTGGATGGGAAAGCATTTAGGATTTCGTTGGGCTCAGGAAATTCAGATCCAAAAATACAGTATCGGACATTGCCCAAAGCTAAGTAATAGATGAGATGATGTTTCATCGTCTTCATTACCCTTCCTGCAGAGAGCTATGGACTGTTAGGAGGCCAGTATAATCTAGGCTTTCTTTCCTGCTTAACGAAAGTAGGAACCGACTTTGTTTAGACGCTAGACCTAAAATTAGAGCTTTAGCCTGTCTAAAGATTTGTTTATTCCACCATTGTTTGAACCTTAACTGTGGATTTTGTAAGGGATTTAGTTAAGTCAATGTTGAGAGCAGATGTTTGCATATCAGTACCTGCTCTAGCCTATAAATCTGTTTTTCATTACCTGCATGTCCTTGATGTCAAGGAATACAGTAAATAGTTACTGTGTTATTCCTATATGCTAGAGCCTGAAGTTTCTGTCGGCACCACCTCACCAACCTAGATGATATGATGGGAGCCGATAGAGCCTTTACGGCACCCTGGCTGTCAGGGAAGATAGTGAGGTTTAGCTTGTGGTGGTCTCTACTGATACATTCTTCTGCGCAGGCTGAAATTGGGTACATTTCAGCCTGAAACACGGAAGCATAGTATCCTAACGGAATGGTTACTTCTACTTTGGGAGATTTGCTGAAAATACCTGCTGCAGCAGACCTGATCGACTTTGATCCATACATAAACTAGATCAGGTCCTGTGATCAAGTAGTTTCTGAGGATCATTGGTCCAATCCGGTGTGCCGGGGATTGTTGTAGAAAATAGAGTGTTGAAGGCACTGACTGGGGTAACATGATCACCCGCGCCGCAGCATAAGCTCGGTAAGCCATCAGTGATTGAAGTGTGCCCCCAGATGTAGCCTCGCCACGCCATCATCGATCGGATTGAAGCAGTCTGGATGCAGCTCTCATTGCCTCCGTTCATACCAAAGGGCACAAGGGAGACAGATCAAGCAACAGATTTAGAGCTGCAGTTGGTGTGGTTCTTAGGGTGTTTCCTATTCCTAAGCATGCCATACGTTGTACTTTATTGAAGAGGATGTACTTATTTGGAATACTTATACGTTTGATGTACCACTTTGGGAGTCGGGCCCCACATAACCCCATAGGCGCGGCGGCACATCCACAAGATTGCCGTCGCTTCTTTTGCTCTTTCCAATATGTGGTATTTCCATATTAGTTTTTAGTCGAGAATTACGCCCACATATTTAACATTAAAATCCCAATATATCTTTTTTTCTTGATAAAAAGGGGCCCTTGGACAGTAGTCCTCCTTCTGGTAAAGTGCACTACTTTCGCTTTGCTGGATTGATGACCAGCTAGTGGAGGTTAGCTCAGTTAATGACTACGTTTAAGGCATCTTGTGTGAAACCATAGCAGTAGATTCAAATTTCCTAGTGATATGCAAGACAATATCATCTGCATAGCCCTGAGCAAGAATTCCTTTAGAGCTAAGTGACTTTAGCAGGTCGTCAACTACTAGTTCCATAAAAGTGGTGATACAACGCCACCTTGTCGACAAGGCCAAATCCTATTTCCTGCATCTTAATACTATACAAAAGTAGTTTAGTTTCATGGCCTACCTAATTTTGACAGGTCCATTGTCAAAGGGTCGTCATTTTCGTCGTAACTATGATTTTTTAAAATACTTCAAGGTCTGTCGTATTCTTTAGATGTCTTGTATACCACCCGTTTTCATTTTTTACTTTTATAGTAGCACTTTTAAACGAAGAGGTATTATAATTACGACGTTTTTCGCCCTTCATTTTGCGTTTTTTAGACTCTTCTCGTTAATTTCTATAGAAAAACAACAAATTTAATAAGCTCCAAGATTAATTTTATTATATGATAGTTTACTGGGTTAAAAACAGAGTGAAAGGGATTTAATTGTACATTATAAATATGAATATTTATATACAACGTTTAAGAACGTTTAAGCAGAAACACAATTTTAAGTGCCTAATAATATAATGATATTTACATATCGAATTTGCTGCTGTTTCTTCAAATTTTACTCTTGAATCCATAATAATACTTTCGCTCAGCTTATTTCACAATAGTGAACTGATAATAGCAGCGAGATCTATTACACATGTTATACTTTGGCCCGTACGTAAGAGGATGGGGGCCGATCGCCTCTATTTTGTGGTCCATCATTTTAGGTTCATATTAGAAACATATATTTGTAATTACTAATATAGTTTTCTGCTATTTTAAAATAGTGAGAGGATCTGGAGAAGAGTGGATGTAACGTTCACTTTATGTCACTTATTTGTAATTCTATCCCAAGAAAAATGTCTGCGTACGATCCTTCACTTGCACATTGCATGAACTCGCGGGACAATATAGATAGACCAATTACTATAACTATTACAATATTGCCGTATATCACCAATTAGCTAACCTTTACCCCAAGTGGAAATGTAGTTAGAACGTCAATCTAGAAATATTTCTAGAGACGCAACGAAGTTGTTTTTAAAATATATTCCTTTCAGGTGGATATGAATTTTTAACATTTTAAAATAGAAAAATCTAAAAGAATATGAATTATCAAAAATTGTTAGAAATTACCTGATACATATGTGTACACCTGTACACTATTAATAAATAGTTAACATTAAGGAAGATTTAAAATAATTAATCATTTTATTTATGGACGATAGATTTCACCGTTACTGTGACAATTTCCGTTTTATATCAGAACGAACAGTAAAACCAACGCTCTGGCAAATGGCGTCTTTTCACACAAAAACCTCTGATTGTCCTTTTTTTAAAGAGGCTATTAGGATCCATTTTATTTAGATCAATGAAAATGATCAGGTTCTAAACAAAATCTACTACAATCTAACCAACATAATACAATATAAACAATTGAAACATTGACCAAAATTTTAGACCACAATGGAAATGAAATGGCGAAACTATTAACAAAATAAGCAGATTTAGCTCTAAAATACACCAAGGCGTATAGAAAATATTATATTTAGTAATTCAAATCTATTTATTATAAAAATACTCTAAAACGGATATATTAGAAAGATATTGGTAGCGAAGATACAAAAACAACAGCAAGAAACAGCAACGCATAACGGACAAAATTGACACTATGAAATCATATTATGTTAATTGTGGGTTCTGGAAAATCTAGTCCAGCTTACTCTCACTTGATATTAGGATACACATTTCCCTAAGATATTCGTATAATACAACAACTTCACGTAGGTTATATATTTCCTTCCCTTCTTGTTAGAAAAACTGTTTTAGAGAATTCTTCCATTATTCAATTAATAACGAACCCTTACAAAACAGCAGGAAAATATTAATTCCCTTGGAAAAGTAGTGAACTCCCAAAAAGGAATTAAAATTTTAACCAATACAGCTGAGGACTTACGCAAACTCTGCTACATTCTAGAAAGACTCAAAGAGTCTCTTCTATATCTACCGGTTTCTCGAAGAAAAAGGATTGAAGGTAATGCTGGAAGGGGTACCACAGTCAATAAGTAAAGACGATATTGACAACAATTTTAGCGACCAAGCTTAAGCTTTTAATTAAATGCACAGTATAGTAGTATTAGTAAATACGACGAACAATGATAATGGCGAATAAAGTTTTAATGAAACTAATATCCTTAACCTTAAAGTCACCACTGAACCTAGAAGAAGGAACTTAAGAAACGTGCTGTTACCAAATATATGGATACATTTCTTGTAGGTTCACAGCACAATATAAATGTGCAAAATATGCAGATAAATGCACGTCTTTTAATCGTACTTGTTAAGGTGAGTACCCAACAAACGCACCGATTTGTCCTGCAAATCTTGATAGGATCCGTGAACGAAAAATTTTAGAAACGATGGAAGGAAAAGTAAAGCAGAGATTCTACCAGGTACCTTTTTGCTCAAAATTTGACAGCACCCTTATATATCTAACCAGATTTTTTTCTTTTTGTTCTAATCTAGTCCCAAAAATTAGATCCATATTTTGGAAGTGGTTAGCTAAAGTTCTTAATCGAATTCTTAATGGACAAATTTATTTTGGCCTTAAAATTCAATACATTGAACGTCAATGGTGTCACTAACAGAAACAGGAATTTGTTAGTAGCATAAATGCCTTAAAATATCTTATGGATTTAAATATTAGGGTACACTAGCGAACTGAAAGGCGGAGCAGTCGTATCAGTTAAAAATAAATAAGTCTTGAATCTTCTGCTATTTTTAAAATTAGGGATTCCTTTGAAGTAACTGGAATTCAAATTATGATCAAAAGAGAATAATAATACTTATACGAGCGTACAACTCACTAAGTAATTTTTTTTGGGAGATGACGCTACGGAAAAGATCAAATTTGGTTCTTCCATTTGAGGAGCGGGGTCTAAACTTAAAACACGCTATATGATGCAGTAGATGGCAAACCTAGATAGATATATTCTAAATTCTCTATTTCAAGACACTCCAAACTCTTTGTTGATGAGTCAGTTGGCCTACTTCGTTCCATTAAATTCACCTGAAGGTTAAAGTTTAAATACAACATTGAAATACATACAAGGTACAAACTAAGCTCAGACCATTTTCTCGTTGTTTTACCATTTTATAATAATTCTCTTAACCATCCTTAACATTCACGTTTTAAAAAGTTTTAGCTAAAACTTTGCTACCCCTTAGAATCGTTTTCTCTAACCCTTAAATTACAAAATGCTAATAACTTACCAACGTTGTTAATAGTGACATTGAGTCAAGTTTGGAAGAAATAAAAACAATGATATCAATAGACGGGGTTTATCTTAAGTGAAACAAAAAATCATCAAGAAAACAGATTGTGCCAAGAAAAAATCACCAAGACTTGGAATTTTTGACACATCAGCACTGGAAAAGAGAAATATGAGTAGTAGAGACTGAAGGTTGCTTTAGAAATTTACCAAAATTAAAACTGTTTTGCATTTCCGGGACCAACACACCACATTTAGTCACTTGCTTCCATGACTAAAGTGACACTTTTAATCACAAGAGATTAATATTTTAATTTAGCCCAGCAAGGAGTTAAAGTAATTTAAATTACCCAATTAATAGTACATTATATACCAAGGAACTAAAATGTTTGTTTTAATTCCGAGGGAAAATTTTTTTCAAATAATTTGAAATCAAAAATGTCGAAGAAAGTAAAATGGCACGATTTTGACATTGACGGATCGTTCCATTTATCAATGTATACTTCACGGCAAACGTTATTTAAATTTGTTTACAGAACGCTATAGTAACACTTTCACTAGTATGGAATTCTAATTCGTTATGTTTTGTTGTTGTCATAGCTTTAATTTGTTTATGTGGGATTTAAAGTACTTTAATTTTCTTGGGACTAAAATAAAATTTTAAACCTTTGAGATTGAAGGTGTCGCTTTGGTCATGGAAACAAGCGACTAAATGTGCCATTTTAGTCCTGAAAGTGCAAAAATTACGCTTTGCTGAAAGTGTTACTATAGCGCTTCGTAAATAAAATTTAAATAGCATTTTCCATGAAATATACGAGGGCTATCCAGAAAGTCGATTACGTTTTCGTCTATAGCCGCTTTGAGCGTGCGCAGCGCGCCCATCTTGGTGTCTGCGCGTTCCTTGGCTCAGTCAGC
>JAHWXV010859392.1:0-10212 GCA_024586415.1 Phrixothrix hirtus
TTGTTTACAATACTGACATGGTGGACAGCAAACAAAACATCATTTTGTTTACATAAAGATGCTCTTTATCATCAACAACACAAGTATAACTGCCCTGAAGGTGTATATATAAAATATACAAAAACGTTCAGCATATAATAATTAATTTTAGTTTACTTGGGGTTAGACTAAATTCTGCAATAAAGAATTTCAATAATTGCATTCCTTATTTATAGAGATATTACTATTGGTGAGAGCTTAATGCTTTTCAAGGGTGATTATCTTGGAAACAATATATACCAATTAAGAGATCAAGATTTGGTATAAAATTTTATAAACTATGTGAATCAAAATCTTCGTATATGTGGTCGTTCTTCATATATATGGGAAAGAATAGTATAATTTCTAACAAATTCAAAGAATATACCTTGCCAACACAAATAGTACTGACACTTGTCAAGCTATTTTGTTTAAGATATTGTCTCACAACTGACAATTATTATACGTCACCCGAACTAATTGACATTTTGGTATCAATGAAAACAGATTGTTATGGGACAGTTCGCAGAAATCGTAAAAATTTACCTTTGTAAATGAATAGCAAAAAACTTCAACAAGGAGAAACTGTTCTATACAGTAAAAACAAAACATTAACCATCACATGGACGAATAAAAAGAATTGTGTTGTCCACAATTCACAAAGGTGAAGTTATACTGAAGGTGACCAGAAATAAGGAAGTAAAAAAGCCAGATTGTGTGTATGATTACAATCTAACAACGGGCGGCGTAGATCGTTCAGATCAGTACATGGATAACTATCCATCGGTAAGAAAGCGTCTAAAAAGGTACTACAAAAAATATTTTGTTATCTTATCGATATGGTCATGCATAACGCAAATGTTCTCTATAAAAAGTATGGCAGGTCAATATCACATGAAGATTTTCAAACTACTTTAGTCGAGAAGATTATTGAAGAAAATTATCAGGGAAAAATTCAAGAACGGCGAGGACGTCCAAATAAAACTCAGGGCCCCTTACATTTAACTGCTCGCCATTTTTCCGATTTTATACCAGCTTCAAATAAAAACCAAACTCCAACTCGAAGATGCAAGATATGCTGCACCAAGTTGGATGAAAATAACAAGAAGTTAAGACGAGAAACTCAGGTATACTGTAAACTGTGATGTGGCACTATGTGTAATACCTTGTTTTAAAATTTACATCGAAAAAAAATTGTAGAGATAAAAAGAGTTGAAATTGTAAAACAGTTATTTTTGTTAAAAATGCGTCAAATATTATTTTTGGAATTTTTATTTTCGTTTTATTTTTTCCTTTCAAATTAACAGCCAACTGCTATGTTTGATTACAATATTCTTGTATTATAGGTTAGTATGTTTTCAATTGTATTTAGAAAATATAGTTATATTTAACTTATTAAAACATTCTAGTAAAACCGACCCCCAACACAACTATCTGCACGCGTCTTTTTTGGATAACTACGGATGATTTTTTCAATTTAAAAAAAATGTTCATTTTAGATGCATTTTATTGAAATTAATTTCCCACTAAAAGGGTTTTAAAGTGTTGAGATTACCGTCATATCATTGTCAGTTTAATCCTATCGAATTAGTATGGGGTTATTGTAAGGAGTATTATAATAAAAACATTGGAAGAAACAATACACAGTAAAATGATGAAAATGTCAAGTTAATTTGGACAGAATTGTTACAAAAGGTAGATCAAAATTATTGACAAAAATGTATTGAACATGCAAAAAAAATATGTCCGAGTGGTGAACTACACAAAAGCAGTTTGATATCGTGCAACATTTCATTATTATTAATACTGGTGATACAAGTTTGGACACTAACAGCAGTGATGAAAATAGTGCTTTTGATGATTAAATAATAGAAGTTCATATAATTACATTTTTCTTTATAATTTAATCTAATATTTTACTATAACAATTTATTACAATGCATGTTAGTTGCATTACATGTTATGTATGTGTTGTACATTAATAATGTGAAATTGAATAACGTTAGTATATTACATGCAAAGTATGCAGGTCGTAAATTAGTGGAAGTCAATTTTTTGGCTTTTTATAAAATGTTGCATCAAACTTTCTTTAAATTTTGATAATTTATAGAGTATATTCTGTACTTCATCAATATAAATATTTTATAAAGAAATTATTTAATAGTGTTTAACTAATTTAAAATATCAGTTCTTTAATGCTTCTATAACTGCTGTATTCTATTTTCTTATACTGGTCATCTTATCGTACATCTAGATTTAAACTTCCTGGTACAGATAAAAGGAATCTATGGCTTATGCGCGAGCTCCAAATCATATTGCTTATACTCTAAAGGTTTATACTGTACAGCAATTTTACAAATCGACAACCAATTTTCTAAATTAATTTACAACTATCTATATTTTAAATAAACATATTTTATGTTGTAGATACGAGGTGTGGCTACAAAATAACAAGATTGGTGCTGCTACAGAAGAACTATGCATGCACTAAAGTTGTACGACCAACAGATGTGTAGCGTGAAGCCTTGTCTTTTGATTGGTGCCTCCCATGTCTGTAGACATATTAGTCTCGCCATGGCCTTTGTATAAGATCTGTTTTTTGTTTTGCCGAAAAAATGATGTGTTTTAATAGAACAATTAATTGTGATGAAATTTCATATGAAACTTGAAAAAACTGTTACTGAAACTCATCTTTTATTAAAAGAAGTGTATAGCAATGAATGTTTATCATGTGCACAGGTTTTTGAGTGGCCTAAGCAATTCCAAGATGACTGAGATGTTGAAGATGATGCATGTCCAGGTTGTTCTTCAACATCATAAACGGATAAAAATATTGAAAAAATCGGTATCTGATCTGACCCTCGGTTAACTATTCGTGATTGCTAAAACTGTAGGAATTGACAAAGAATACATAAGCTAAATTTTAACACTCAAAAAGGATGTGCGAAAATGGTACCTAAAATTCTCACAATCGAACAATAAGAAGGCCATGAAAATGTTTGTACTGACACTTTGAATGTCATTAAAAATGACCCAAATTTCTTGGAAAGAGCAATAACGTGATAAATCTTGGTTTTTCACTTATGATCCAGAAACTAAGCATCAATCCATGGATTGGAAGGGCCCAACTTCACTGAAAGCTAAAAAAGCTTGAATGAATAAATCAAAATTCAAAGCAATTATGATCGTTTTTTCTGATATTCATGAGATTGTGTACCTGGGTTCTGGAAGGTCAAACTAGTAATCAACATTACTACCTTGAGGTTCTTCTCACCTCCGTGAAAGAATAAGAAAAAACAACCTGAATTATGGAAGAGGAAGTCATGAGTTCTTCATGATAATGTACCGATTTACACTGCATTGTCTGTCAAATGTTTCTAGCCAAGTATAACATCCCAGTGTTACGCCATCCGTGTTGCTTGCCTGACCTGGCACCATGTGACTTTTATCTGTTCCCCAAAGTCAAATCTGCATTAAAAGGAACAAGATTTCAAAACATTGAAGCTGTGAAAGAAAATGCAGTATGCATCATGAAGGACCTCACAGAAGACTTTCAGCATTGTTTCGAATAATGTAAAATTTACAAGGAGCATTGTAGGGAGAGGAGGGTTGTATATTAAAGAAAATAATCACTGTATAAATTTAAAATAATATTTTTGCAGCATTAGTCTCGTTATTTTATAACCGCACCTCGTAGATCTAAAATGCAATAAAATGTACGAAATAATCGTTCAAACACAAATGCAAAGCTATAATGCATAAATAAACATTAACATAATTTGAAATTATATTCAAGTAACGAAAGTCGAATTTGAAGTCATTAATTCCAATACCATATAATCTATGAAATACATTTACTGCATATTAATTCAAATGCTTTTGAAGAATGAGTCATACTCAAGGTTAATTGGTCTCAACTATACCCCTGATAATTTCTGTTCTTTGCATTTAGCATAAAATTAATTCAAGATATGTGCACAAAGAATTAAATTCTGAATGTTAAAAGATAATAAATAAAAATAAATAAATAAAAGGTAATTAGAAAGCTGACATTAATGGAGTTCAACTACACTTGCAAAGGCAAATTTTAAAATATTTATAGATGAAAATGAACTTTTTATATCGAATGTTAACACATTTCTGACATTTTAAAATAATTAGTCACTTTTTAAATTATTCTTAGTACAATTTTAACAAGTTTTTAATTATCAATATTCAATCAGCTTTTTTGAATTGAAAGACATATTAAAGTGATTACTTCACTGTTCTCCTAGTTGGTTGCAAAGAATAGCCAGGCAGACTTTGTTGAAATAAATATTATTCAGCCTTGTTATTTAAATATATATTTGTATTTTTATCTCTGAAAAACTTTCAAAGAATATGAAAAAATATTTCTCATGCAAATTATCAGCAAATTCAAGCAGACAGAGCATCCTGCATAAAGAACTTGAGAGAACACTGAAGCAACATAAAATATTTAAACTAATTAGAATAGGCGATACCCTGTATGAATGTTTACCAAACATAATAATTTTCAATGTATATTTCTTTATAACAAAAGAACACTAAACATCCATATACAAGATGTCCAAAATATAATTGCTACCACAAAAACTAGATATTTTATGACTTATAGAGCAAAATTCTATTAATTTTTTCAAAAATGATTCTTAAATTTTGAAAATGTAAATGATATACAGTATAAGTCCGTTATAACGAATTTGAAAATTGCAAACATTTTATTTGTTAAGCGATTGTTTATTGTAACAGAACATTGAAAATGCACATTGACATACTTATACAGGGTGATTTTTTGAAAAGTTTCAATGGGCCATATTTTGTTTAAACCAAGAGATAAGCAAAAATGGCCAAAACCGTTTGAGTAGTGCTGGGGAACCAAAGTGACTCTACAAACATGGCAACATCCCCACCCGCCAGGGCCCTCCCACTTTGAAATCTTAAATGGCAACCCTCCCCGTGACCCATTGGAAAGGTCTTGAAAAATCCCATACAAAGGTAAATTAGGATAACAGTAAAAAGTTATTCAACAATAAACTGATTGGATAATGTACTCATAATTTATGTGATAAATTGATCTAGCAAGTAAATGATAAAATATGCTTTAACCAATGCAATTAATTTATTTACATTATACTTATGTAGTACAAAATTAAATTAAGTGTTCAAACTGTCCACATTTTGTTTTAAACAATAAAATAAATGCTATTCAAATGCATGCCTCATATTTGCAAACACTTCCCTTAAAATTGAACGGCATTCCCTGATTATCCAATCATGAAGATCTTCTATTGAAGCAGGTTGTGTTGCGTACACCACTGATTTTAAATAACCCCAAAGAAAAAATCAAAGAATGTAAGATCCGGAGATCATGGTGGCAATTTTATGGGACCTCTTCTTCCAATCCACTAAAATTCAGGTTTCTGTCAAGATTGAGTTGAGTCTCTACTTCATCTGCCATGAGAGGTCTGATAGTATTCTGTAGCATGTTCAGGTAGATATCTCCAGTTAGATTTTCTTTGAGAAACAGAAGACCCATGATTGTGTCTCTGAAAATACATGCCCAAATATAATTTTTAAAACGATGTGAATTTTCGTCCTACTAATAGCAGCAGTTGTGTTTATTCACTGTCCCATTTAAAACAAACTTGGATTTGTCACTAAAACACATGTTTTTCACAAACTCCGGATTATTGTTAATTTTCTTCATCATCTCTTCACAAAATTGAAGTCTCAGTCGTAGTCACCTTTGGCCAGTTCTTGCAGGATTTGCATCTTGTAAGGGTGAAATTTATTTAATTTAAGTACTTGTCGTACCATTTCTCGCAAAAATCATGTGGCAGTCGCTGCTTTTCGAATTGAAGACATCGAAGTTACAGCAAAGTGATATAGCACTTCTATCTGGGCAACTTCATCCAGTACTCTTCGCCCGATTTATTTCTGGTTTACCACTGACCACGTTTCTTCAAATGTTTTAACTGATTTTGTGTTATAGGTATGACTGCACTTTTTGATTGGATGCCTGGCATTAAAAGCAGCTGTTCTTAATGCAAACCGACCCTCAGAACCATACATGAAAATAATTTCCACTCTTTTAGCTAACGTATACACCATGTTGCGCAGTTACACCAAAAGACTTTTAGATACCAAGCTTTGATGATGTTAAATCTCAAAAATGCAGTTTTCCTCATAAGAAATGCTTAAAATTCAATTACAGTCCGGCAAAATGAGAAATTCAGTACTTACTTTCTTTTACTTAATGAGATAATAATGAGCAAGAAATTCAAACATTTTCTTGGCACTACAGACAGTAATGACTTTATACAACAAATGAAATTTTTGTCATTTACTTACTAGATTAATTTATCACGTAAATTACGAGTACATTATCCGATCAGTTTATTGTTGAATAACTTTATACTGTGTTATCCTAATCTACCTTTGTATGATATCAATGAAAAGAATTTTTAAAGATCTTTCCAATGATGTGTCGCAAGGGGAGGATTACCATTTAAGATTTCAAAGTGGGAGGGCCCTAGCGGGTGAGGATGTCACCATGTTTGTGGGGTCACTTTGGTTCCCCCTGCGTACTACCGAAATGGTTTTGGCCATTTTTCGATATTTCTTAGTTTAAACAAAATATGGTCCATTGAAACTTTTCAAGAAGTCACCTGATATGAGCTACAACTTAAAACCGAGTACAGATTTCTCTTTGGCATACTTTGTGTTGCATCAGTCAATGAATAAGTAAGTTTGTCGCTTATTTAAATGTGGAATAGTGAAGCATAAAGTTCATAAAGTTAGTTTTAAATGAAAAATGTATGAGCTGCCAAAGGTAAGTGAAGGCCAATTAAATTACCAAAAGATCAGCAAAATTTTCATAAATCTCCACTAACTCATGCTATGCGAAGTCAAAGTGAATTTATTTGCAGAGGGTTTACTTTTACAATTCCTATTGCTTTTCTTCGCCGTGCGAGATAAATGCATGTACATTCAAATATATGAAATAAAACACATACGACATTTTTTCCATGCCTTCCAGTATCATGCTGCGATTAAGTAACAAACTTTATGGATATTGTGCTGAATTTTTGACAATTTTGGTAATCTTCGAATACTTACGGCAGATTTCCGAGAGGTAAAATATACATATTGCTATATCTTCCAAGTGCCCTCTATTATCTGTACACCTGGTTACCTACGAACGTCTCACTAAACTGCACTTTATATAAAATTCAAAATAAAATTTCAAGTACCGACATACTCTGCTTTGGCCGGCTAAATATGCGACTGTATAATAATGAACTACTCAGGTCTATTGAAGTTCTCAGTAGCCCTGGTCTACGTACTGCTAAATCCCTATGAAAATTGTACAAATCCAGTCATTTGAGACCAATAGTCTTGATTATTAAGTAAACAATTTTATAATTCAAAATTGCCGCCAATAACTTTGTACTATAAAAATTTATTTTGTTTATGACCTGTGTACATAATTTTTTCGTAACTATGCAATAGATTCTTTTACCAATATTACGTTAAATAAATGCGATTTAATATTACAACTGTCACATTAATCATGCTAATTTCACTTTTAAAAACAACATTATGTACACATTCAAATCTTTTAGAATTTTATGAAATTAGGCAAGCAAATCTGAATTTTGCATAAACACAAATTTTACACACATTTCTATCAAAGAAACTTTATTTTTTCTCAACTCAAGTAATTCTCAAATTTTTATCTTTGCTATTCACAACTACGTTATATTTTTCGGTATTTAACCCTGAAATTATCAATTTAATGCCTCTGTTAATATAGGTGACAAATAATCACAAAACAATAAAAAAACTGAAATTAGTTGGAAAAACTCAAATATTTATTAATAACAAAATTCAGTAACTTCAAACTTTTAACTTTTGTAAGTATGCAACGATTCTTAGCAAAATTTTAAATTAAATATACACAAAATTATTGGATACATGATAAATCAATCCAAATCAACATCACATAAAATCTGCATAAACAACTAACGAGTCAAAAATTTTAATACTGATCACTGACAATTGTCTTTATTTATGTTCGAATATTCTCTACTGCACTCTAAATCTAACAAATTGGCCAACGTGTCTTACGTATATCCTGTCTTTGGCTGCTTCACCTTCAGGATGTTGATTTTCCTTGATTGGTCGAATGATGGGCACCTCTTTTACTTTTGCCCTTTCAGTTTTCCGCTACTTCGTCTTTCTTCATAATTTCCTTGTTACTATTAATTTTCTTGTCTTCTTTCTTGAAACTTCTTTATTTACTTCTAATATTCTTCTTTTCCAGACTTAACCCTTGTACTTCTACTTTCATTTCTTTTCTGTGCCTTAGATTTCTTCTATAATTATCTTTTTTTATGCTCCAGTACCTTGACTTTCTTCTCCTAACTTAAATTTCTTTCCCCTAACTGCAACGCTTTAAATTTTCTTTTATAATTAATTCTGCTACTTACAGCATCTTAGTTTTGTCCTCCACACTTCTGCAATAACACTTTGTTTAATCTTAGAACTGGTTTTCACCTTCTATGACTGGTATTTTATTTTATAAAATCGGAATGCTTTTTTCTATGTCCGACTGTCTCTACAATTCAGAAAAAGATCTTCTTGTTGGTTATTTCTCTGAATTCTTGATTTTTTTTGTAAAAAACACCCATTTAGCAATGAATCTTTGCCTTTTCATGGTTGTAGTATTTTTAATGCTTTAAAATTGTTTAGCAAAGCAAACTTGTTTCTAATTTAAAACGTCTATTCAAAATTTTTCTTAATAAATTAATATTTTTTTATGATCAATGCAATTTCATTTACTTGTTTGCATGGTTATTGCATTTAAATGTTGGAAGTTATTTAAAATCTTTACATTTAAGGATTTTACCTACTGAAACTAACCTTCATAAAAATATTTTGACAATTTCAGCTGAATTTACTATATATGTTACGGCTAAAGTGCAAACTTGGATAGTTTGTAAATTAGCTTGCTAGTATATAAACTAACAAAATAAATAGTTATTTTTCTAGAAAACTATAATATCGGATAGTTTATAAATTAACCGGTACACTTTGCTAATTTGATTGACAAAGTTGAAAAACTAAAATAGTGACATTTCTTAGTTTGCAAACTATCTAATTTGGAATTGCTAGAATAGTAAACTGCTTTCTGGTTGTATAAAATAGCCAATATCTTGGCTCTATTTCTGTAGCTAATTTAATACAAAAAGTTGGGTTAGAACTCCTGCTTTAGTTTAGGTCCCTTGCATGATTGTTTAGTGTTTTCAACAAATTGTCAATTTAAATAATGGATCATACACAAAAATTTAATAAAACAATAGACATTCTGTAAAAAAAATGAATAATTCAAAAATATATAGTAAAAGTTATAACAAAAATATTGTAGAGAGGTTTAATAACTTTATGCACCAGTGGGCCATCAAGTAGAAACAAAACTGATTATTACTTTATGAAACATTTTACTCTGCAGCGAATTGACAATAACTATATTCTATTAAATATACAATCGGGCAAATTAATAGCTTGCATCGATGGTTTATTTGATACTGTTAGTCATTCCCATCAGTTCATAGGACACGATCGAAGACAAGTTACATTAAAACTAATTAATGAAAAATATTCAAATGTAACCCAAGAAATTGACTTTGTTTATTGAAGGGTGCGAAAATTGCCAATTAAATAGAAAAAGTAAAAAAGGGAATTGTAGAGAAACCAATTATCTCAAATAACCTAAACTCAAAATGTCAGGTATATTTAATTGATCTGCAAACATGTATTGACCAAGACTACAAATTTATTTTTGTGTATCAAGACCATCTGACTAAGTATGCCCGCTTACGTCCTATGAAAACAAAAACAGCTAAGGAAATGGCTCACAATGTTTTGGAAGTGTTTATAGATTTAGGTAGTCCTTGTATACTGCAAAGCGACAATTGCAGAGAATTTGCAAACCTGGTAAGTTTATACAGTGAGAGCAACTATGGTTGTCCAGACGATACTTGTTTCCTCTTGTGTTATCAAAACTTCGCTCCAGTCTGATATTAGCTCCGTTAGTAAATTGACAATTGTTTGACATTTGTGTGGGTTAGTAGATTTGTATTGGTTAATAAAACAAAATTAGGTTATGTT